>JAODAL010039490.1:0-37952 GCA_025379985.1 Phyllomedusa bahiana | reverse complement strand
CGCCCCCGGGAAACGCGCGAACTCTGTTTAAGTTCGCGCGATTCGGACTTTCCCATATCCAGATGCGTTCCCCCCCAAACGCCCCTAAGGTCGTTAAGGGGTTAATAACGCATGGCAAACAGTGTAAAAATGAAGCCCAAAAAACAATGGCGGAACTGTGTCCCTCGCCCCTCCCATTTTCATGGTCCAATGCTAAACCATGGAACACCTAAAATGCACAATATACCCTAAAAAGATCCATGAGGAGTTTAAATCCAAAATGGGGTGACTTCTGGAAGGTTTCACCTGATCAGGTACTTTGGGGGCTTTGCAAATGCGATATGGCACCCATATGACCTTCCAAAAATGTTTTTTTTTCCTCGGATTCCAAGTAAAAATGAAACATTTTAAACTAAAATTGAAGATATAATACACTCTGCGCCCCTACCCACCCATATAAGAAACTCTGCTACCCTCCCCACTCATGAAAAACCACCTGCGCCCCCCTAAAATATAGCAGAACTGGACTGGTCTTTAAAAATAGTAACATTGCAAATTTTCTTGAAAATGTAAACAATTAAACTACTAAAGTCCACTAATGTCGTAAAAAAATAAAAAGACATTAAAAAAGTTATGGCAACCTACTTTACAGTAGACATACAGTAGGTGCTAGATATAAACTATTTTGTGTGGAATAACTATCTGTCTTACACAAAATTTTGAACTGTGAAAATGGGAACATTTTCACAACATTTTGTATTTTTACAATAAACAAGGGATTTAGGGACCAAAATTTTTTATTAACTTAAAGCACGTGTGTCATGAGAAAAACAATCTCTGAATTTCTGGATAGGTAAAAGTATCAAAAAGTTATTTACACAAAGTGACACACAGGTTTCAAAATGGGGGCTTGTGGGGTCAAAACTGGCGTTTTCCTTAAAAGCTTTAATTACAGCTCTTTTTTAAACCCCCCACCCTTTGGGAACCTTAATTAGGTTCAGTGCCATGGCTCCCAGTTGGGCACCCGAAAGGGGTATCCATACGGTGGATTTTTAGCGCTTAAAAAGGAGTTTTTTCTCAATAGTTTTTTAGCCTCTGTCTGTGAAGGGGAGTTGAATTTTAGGGGCATGCTAGCTTCTCTGCCTCTTCCCCCCTCCCCTCAGCACACAGGCAGCTATTTTTTGCCCGTAACTTCAACAGCAGGGGGGTTTTCTGCCAGAGTTAACCCTTGGTGCCTGCCTAGAAGGGCTATGATTGCAATAGCAGAACAGGGGGGCTGCAAGTGTTCCCATCCCTCTGCTTAGCAAAAACCCCCGGGCCGCCCAAAAACAAACAAACCCTCTCAGAAAAGAGGCAGGGGGGCTGCAAAGTGTTACTCAGGATGGTCCCTGTAAGCCAGGTAACTGTTCACAATCTGTATATATTATATATTTTTACAGCTCCCCCCCAGACTTCCCTGATTATAGTAAAAAAAAAGGGTCATGCTGTCAATCTATTGATCGCCTAAACCTGCTCAATCTGTGTAGAGAGAGGGGAAGCAGGAAACCCCAGGGGTTTAAACCAGGCAGCCGGGGCACAGATGCCCCGGTCCTCCCCCCCCCCCCCCTCCACTACAGAAGCTTCTGTGCGGGGGGCTCTCTGTCGACCCGCTTCAAAGGTATGAGTATTCAGACCTGCGCCCGTAAAAAAGGATCAACAGGGCGGCTGCTATAGAGATTTGAGAAGTGATGCACTCCCATGAACAGGGGTACCAAATCATAGGACTTTGTAATGAACATATATTTCAAAGCTGCTTGTTTTTTAAAAATCTTTTTAAATTTAAAACCCAATCATTGTAGCGAGACAACCCCCCTTTTAAAGGGGTTTTGTGAGAAACCAAAAAATAAAAAATATGTGCGTATACTAGAGAATCCAGTGTGTGAACCACTTACAAACACTGTTATATCGTATATTATTGAAATGTTGGATTTTTCTCCTCATGGGGCTTGTGGGCGGAGCTACAGATGCTAGGCGCTGTATGAAAACTTCATTTCCCACAACAACCGCTCCCTCCATCTGGCTAAGATTCTAATAATTCCACACCCAAAAGTTATATTATATATATTATATATATTTAAAATATATTTATATACAACACATATAATGTGTTTTCAGCGCCATCGCCTTTCTATTTTTGGGTAGCCCTTTCCCACAATCTGTCAGTTCAGCTCTGTTATGTCAATCAGCCTAGCCAGGAAGTAACTCGCAGAGTCTGTCCTACTTCCTGTAGGACAGATTTTGCAAGGAAGGGCCCGGGGGGGGCCCTTTTGGGTTTTTCATAAAGATTATTTCCCTTTTAAAATGAGAAAACTTTTCTAATTAAAGTTATTTAGGAATTTTTTTCATTATGACATGTGGTTTATCTGTGTAGTTTTCCTCTTTTCCTGGAGAACCCCTTTAATCAGTGCTGAATCCTTGTCTGAAATCCAGGCCTGTAAGCGCAGATTCCAGATAAGGATTTGCTGTTAATTTTCAGAGGTAGGTTTTCAGTCTCCTACCAACTATAATGTGAGGATTCAGCACGGAATCCGCCTCAATAGTTGACGTGTCAATTCTTTTTCAGCGCTAAAGATTTCCAATGGTGAAATCAGCGCCAATGAAAATCAACGACGATTATCCATAAGAAAGAATGTAAGGCAGATTGGAAGCGGATTCTGAGGCGTACAAATCAGCTGTGTGAATAGACTCTGATTGTGTCATAGAGAGGGGTGTTTGGGAAGCAGAAAGGGTGCCACCCTCCTTCATAACTGACTAGATGCCACAGTCATTTTGACCCCAGCATCTAAGTAGTTAATGGCATTGATCAAAGTTTTCTGTATTCCCAGATTGTAAAGGCAGGTGCCAGGTATGGAACAGGCCCAGATCCTCCATACATCCTTGCATCATCCATACATCCCTATTCTGTCTGGCATGAAGTAACGCTCTAGACAGTTGCCAACCTCACCTGATAAGTGAGTAACTTAGACTCAGTGCACACGATGTTATTTTTCAGAAGTATTTGCATGCAAAAACCAGTAATGGATCCAAAACACAGAAGAAGTACAACTGTTTTCATCATACTTCTTCTCTGTATAGGGCCCACTCCTGATTTTGGCTTACGAAAAACACGTGTCAGAAAACATAGTGTGCACTGAGCCTTAGTTTACCTTCTTTTGCAATCTTTTACTGGGGCCTGAAGGACTGTGTGTCAGGTTGGGTCAGGGTTGGCTGACGGCTCCTACCGGATCCAACAGAGTCATTGGGGGGGAGGGGGGAGGGGTACCCTCTATCACAGCTTGCCCCACTTACAAATTTATCATTAATGTCGATATGCATAGTCGATATTTCAACTTTTTGTATTAACTATGTACTTAGTGTTAATGGTAGGATTGGTTCTTTCCCTTGGTGTTAGGATAGCCTTCTTTGGGCTATAAGAAGGGGGATAAGATCCTGTCAGTGGGACTTAAAGAAGTATTTCGATGTTACAAAATGCTTGTTAGTCAGGGCTTGATGAAAAATAGAATAAAAATAAGAATACTCACCTCATAGACGCACTTGCTCCGCCGCTGCAGCTGCCAAGGTGATCCCGGCAATAGATGTGACGTTCATCCTTCACCTGACAGGTGTACATGGATCATAAGAATCTCTATAAGGCTATGTTCACACGGCTTAATTGCAAGGCGTAATTACGCTGTGTGGACAGGGGCGGGAGCGGGGGGCCAGCACCTCGCCGGCCCATAGACTATCATTACTAGCGTCGCGTATACGCCGCTAGTAGATGACATGTCACTTCTCTCCCCGCTCGGCAGATTCTCTGAGCAGGAAGAGGAGGCGTAATCCATAGTTCTCTGGCTATGTTCACACGGTGTATTTGCAGGGCGTAATTACGCCCCGCAATTACGCCGTGTGACCGGGGGCGGGGGCGGGAGCGGGGGACTGAGCAGGGGGCCGGCACTTCGCCGGCCCATAGACTTGAATTGCTAGCGGTGCGTATTTGCGGCTAGTAATTCACATGTCTATTATCTCCGGAGACATAATCCATAGTTCTCTATGAGAGCTGTGGATTACCGTAATGAATGGGCCGTTTTCGGCCCGTATTTGGCGCACTCCGGCGCGTAATTAAGGACCGAAATAAGGCCCATTTTAAGCCGTGTGAACATGCCTTCTATGAGAACTGTGGATTACCGTAATAGCTGGTAATGACTGGTACGCCGAGAATTACGGGCTGAAATACCTGCCCAAATAAGCCGTGTGAACATGGCCTAAAGGATGTGATTAATATAACTTATTAAACCCTAAGGCAATGTTCACACGGCTTAAAATGGGACGTATTTCAGTCCGTAATTACATGCCGTAGTGCGCAAATTACGGCTGGAATACTTCCCAGTCATTACGGTAATCCACAGTTCTCATAGAGAACTATGGATTACGTCTCCTCTCCCTGCTCAGCGAATCCGCCGCGGGGGAAGATAAGTGACATGTGAATTACCAGCGGCGTACGTGCGCCGCTGGCAATGAAAGTCTATGGGCCGGCGAGGTGCCGGCCCCCCGCTCCCGCCCCCATCCACACTGCATAATAAGAATAATTGCGGGGCGTAATTATGCCCCGCAAATAAGCCGTGTGAACATAGCCTAAAGGACAATGGATGTATAGGTATCTCCTGTTCTCAGTAAGGAGCTATAAAGTGGGCTCACACAATGAGTCCGCTCCATTGGTGGCTGGTGCTGGCTGATTATTACAATGGACAACTGCCGCTATCAGCAGAGATTGGAGCTGGCTCCGATCCCTGTTGTTAAACCCTTGAGACGCTGCTGCGCAGTTTCTCACACCTTTACTAAATTTTTGTTGCAAGTTTACATTGCAGCTGGAAGCCTAATGAAGGCATCCATGTTAATATTTCTGTTACTTCCTGACACAGGAAGTAATAGAACCACTATCTCGGTACACCCGTCTACATTATATATATAAGCAAACAAGTCGCCTTGTAGTCAAGTATTAAGTAAAAAAAAAAAAAAAAAAGTAGAAAAAATATTACATCGCTGCATCTATAGAAGTCTCATTTCTTAAGATATAAAATCATTTATACGTATAAGAAAAAAAATTCCAAATGCTCAAGTTGTGTTTTTTTACCATTTCACATCTTTAAAAATTGAAATAAAAAGTAATCAAAAAGTCACGTATCTCAAAATGAACTACACTTCATGCCCTCAAAAAGTAAACCCTCATTCAAGTCCATAGGTGAAAAAGCAAAAGGTTACAGAAAATGGCGCAAATTCAAGAAATAGAGAATGTTTTTATTTTTTAAAAAGTACTAAGACAAAACGAAAACATTACATATTTGATATCACTGGGTTTGTACCGACCTGTAGATTGCACTTAATACATCAACACCAAACAGTGAACATTTTACCCCACTAATGATTTTTTTCCCCACTTTCCCAGTACATTTTATGGTACGGTCAATGACTTCATTAAAATGTATCTTGTCCTGCAAAAAAAAACAAAAACCCTTAGGGCCCGTTTACACGGCAATGGACAAATACCGTTCGGTTTATCCGACCGATACTTGTCCGGTTTTTGTGCCGTGCACACGGCCACGGGGGGCAATGAGCAGAGAAAAGCCCTCCCCCTTCACATTCACATATTCCGTTCGAAAACCGGACGGAAAAATGTACATGTTGAATGTTTTTCGGGCGACCCACGGGCGGAAAACCTGTGCAGTGGGGACGGATTTTCCATAGGAGCTCGTTGTGCTCGTTTGCGGCCGGTTTTTCAGACGGTCTGCAAAACTGCAAACTGTCTGAAAAACCGTCCGCAAACCCGTGCTGTGGGGACATGGCCTTATATGTCGGTGTAGATGGAAAAATAAAAAAGTTATGACTCTTGAGAAGGAAAAAACAAAGAGGAAAAAATATGACCCGTTGTCAGGAAGGGGTTAAAGCATGGTTGCTATTACAAGCCCCCAATACAGTGATTTTAAAATGATTTTAAGTTACTTACATGCCTTTCAGTAACACATCTCCTCAAGGTGTCCACAGTTCATAAGGCGTCTAGAAAATTCCAAGCAAAATAGAAAGAGCTGAGAGGACCGTAGATGAGAATCGAAACTGAAAGTAAAGTGATTTAGAAAAAAGACGTAGAAGCTTATCAAGTAAAGCAGTGCCACCTGGACTCAGCTGGGAAAGCTTTCCCTGGGTCTTGCACAGGCTGCATGCTTATCAGGAGGAGACCACAGCACCTACAGGAGGCCTGGAAGGTAATTATATACTATGGAATTATTTGTGTTTGACACGTTATAAAAGAGTAGATTCAGTCGTACAACAGGTTCTAGTGATTTCTCGTTTATTGCGGTAGCCATAAAAATGAAAGCCTTTGTTACCTTATAACTGGCGGGAACTGTAGCTCATAATACAGACATATATTTATGTATTCACAACACAAAGTTATTCTGAATATGCTTTGTTATATTTTCTTTTTTTTTGCATGTATGTTTCTATTCACTGTTACTGCATAATAATAATCTTTATATAGCGCCAGAATATTCCGCAGCACTTTACAATATAGAGGGTATAAGCACAGACAAACCAGACATTACATTATAAAAAAGCTACGTACAAATCAGACACGCGGTGTGAGGGCCTTGCTCGCAAGAGCTTACAATCTATTAGGGTGTATGGGTGAAACAAAGGGTGACAAGTGCTTGGTTTACAATGGTCCAACCATGTTACATAAATATGGGATAGTTACATAAAAAAGTGGAAATGAAACTGCCATTCCAAACCATAAAATCTTTATACAGATAAGTGCCAGTGGGTGCCAAAGTGCAGGAAGTGATGAATGTGTGACAGAATTTGGGGGGTTTGGTTGGCTTGTCTAAGAAGATAAGTTTTCAGAGCGCCCTTAAAACTAGGCTAGGTTCACATGGCTTAAATGCAGGGCGCAATTACGCCGTGTGGACGGGGGAGGGGGGGGGGGCGGGAGCGGGGGGCGGCACCTCGCCGGCCCATAGACTTTCATTACCAGCGGCGCGTATACACCGCTAGTAATTCACATGTCACTTATCTCCCCCCTCAGCGTATTCGCCGAGCAGGGAGAGGAGACGTAATCCATAGTTCTCTATGAGAACTGTGGATTACCGTAATGACCTGGACGTATTCCAGCCGTAATTTGCGCACTCCGGCGTGTAATTACGGACTGAAATACGTCCAATTTTAAGCCATGTGAACATGGCCTTAGGGTTGTGCGTATGCCTGATCACATGGGGTAACATGTTTCAGAGAACTGGTGCAAAATCTTGGAGACGGGCATGGGATTTTCGGTGGGGGGACTCGCGCGCCCCTGGATATCTCTTCCTCTTTCCCCCATCCCCCCCCGCCTTCTTTTTTTTTTTTTTTTTTTTTTTCCTCTCCTTTCTTTCCCCCTAGGTGCTCCAGGCACCTTATCTGAAGCAAGTTAGATTCCATGAAAAGGAACTTCCTTATTCCTGGCATTATTTGCCTAAATCCCTGATTTTGACATTGCTCTGATATTAGGTTCTGAACATGTTTAACCTCTGTTATTTTATTCTATAATCTGTCCAGCATGGCGTGTTATTTTATGCTAGATAATTGCAGTTTCTGTTCAGATTTACATATTTACAGATTGTAAGTGCATTTCTAATCTCCCTCATATCCCCCCTTTCCTGATCTCCCTTTGTTGTTCCCCCATGTTGGGGGTATTGTTTGTTTGTATCTATTAATCTGAAAGGGGCGTGGCCTGACCTGCATGGAGTGAAGACCTGTGGTGCATGAGCTCCTGGCAAATCCTGCTTTTTGGACCTGCTGGAGTGCTTTTTACTGCTCCAGACTGAGAGGAGAAGGACAGAGGAGACATTTAGAGGCTGTTGGCGAGGCTAATCCCCTGTTATATGAGAACAGCTTCCCCCGGAGGGAGCCCACCCTTGCTGAGTAGGCCGGAGGAGTGCTGGGGGTGCGGGCCGACAGGAGACGGAGACGAGCGCCGGAGATTTTGGGTGCCGCACCCCCGCACCGAGAGCTTGGCTGGTGCCCCGGAGGAGAGGGAAGGAGTTGTTCCCCCCTGTAACGGCGAGGCCGAAACGACATTTTACTTTACTGCCGGGCGCTGCGGCGACTTGAAGATCCGGAGGGGTTCGGGCTGAGCTGCGGCACGGCGTGATACCTGCTGAGACTAGGGCCCAGTGGAGATCGCTGCTACTGCCCTAGAGAAGGGGAACACAGTGGCGGAGGAAGCGAGAGCGGAGCCTGGAGACTGCCTGCCTGTGGCCCTGGAAGACGGACGCATCGCTCTGCATCCAGATAAGTGCAACGGGGGAGGGAAAGCCCCTGAGTGTACGGAGAGAGGGATGGGGGTGATTTGATGTCCCGGGACAGTTATTCTAAATAAAACACCATTGGCGCCATTTCCAAGGGCAGGCTAGATCTGAGGCACAAAGGGCGCGAAAACGCACGTTGTCCAGGCGCCATCTTGTAACGGCAAATGTGAGGGAGGCACGCCATTTACTATCTCTGAGCCTGGACTGTGTGGGGAAAGGGGTTTGTAATATCAGTGGAAACCCCTGCAGGACTAACCAGTCATTTCTACACAGTATATTGCCCTGTGGCCTTTGCTGGAAAGTATATAATTCTGAGACTCTGGGCTATCTATTTCTTATATCCCCAAGGGATTTGGGCCCTTTGCTATTCAACTAATGCACGTGTTCCCAACCCTGCTGTTAATCTTAAATTTAAATTTACCAAAAACTGGGCCTTGGCGCACCTACTGGAGAATTACAGTACTAGTACTCCTATTTTCCAATTTATACTCCTGTCTCAAATCTCTACTGCGGCTGTCCTTACTAACAGTGACTCTCGCTGAAGGTCACCGCTGCTGGTTTTTACATTAAAGATGCTACTCTGGTGGTCCCTGACCCCCCTTTCCCAAATTGTCATATTGGCTGTAGTGTCATTTTGGTGTGATAATCCAATTCTCGTATGGGCCGCAATAAGAGCTCTACAGCTCCAGCTTCTGCACAAAAAAAAAACTACAATGGGAACACAATGAGCCAAACAGAAAAAACCCCCACAGTCAGATTCTCCGCCAACGGAGCCTTTGATACCAAGAAGTTTATGGCGGCCATCGCAACCTGCCGGGACCACATTGACCACTAAAATTGACCACCTGCAAATGGATATCAACAGACTCCGCTACGATGTGGATAAGATCAAAGAAAGAGCCGTAGAGGCCGAGCGCAGAATTAGCGGGGTGGAAGACGCCTCGACTTCTAATCAGGAGTCCATCCGTACACTGCAGCAACAATTAAAAACTCTACAAGCTAGGGCAGAGGGCGCTGAGAATCGTAGCAGGCGTAATAATGTGCGCATTTTAGGGCTGCCGGAGCGAGTGGAGGGCTCCTCCCCAGAAAAATTTGTGGAGCAGCTGCTTAAGGAGATTCTGGCCCCTATTGATTTTTCATCTAGCTTTGTGGTTGAACGAGCCCACCTTTACCCCGACGAAAGCCATTGCCACCGGCGCCCCACCCCGCCCCTTCATTCTAAAACTCCTCAATTATAGGGATAGAGATCTTGTACGGGGCTGCTGCCAGAAGAAAGGGGGACATTATGTTCGAAAATAGCAAGTTATCCTTCTATCCGGACTTTACTTCTGAAGTGCAGAAAAGAAGGAGGAAATTCACACATGTGCGGGGTCGTCTGAGGGAGGCTGGCATAAAAATATGCCATGTTAAACCCCACTATATGAGGGTCAACATCGAGACGGCACGTTCTTCTTCACAACGCCAGAAGAGGCCTCGGAGTGGCTGGATAGACGGTCTCCTGAACGTCGCTGATAACATATGTGCATGACTGACATGTGGATTTGGTCTGTGGTTTTATTTCCTGTGGTTTCATTTTACAGGCTATTTGTCTTCTCTCTCTCATCTTATGTAGTACTTAGTATTACAGGTCTTTTTCCTTATAGGAGCGGAGAGATCGACCACTTTCACAAAATTCTAAGAGGCACTTCCTTTCGCGTGCCTTTTTCAGGTGTACTCCCTAACACCTAGGTATAGGTTACCGGCACCCCTTGGTGCTTTCCACGATTTCTGTTCTTTAACAGTTTAGGTATGTTCGGGATTGTAGGCACGGGCAGGTTGGGTGGCTATGAGCAGTGTGGGGGGTGTCTACATTTAGGCCCGGTTGTCCTAGTTGGTGTTGGGAAATGAATGGTTTGGGTGTGGGGTTTTGGGTCTCTGGTCTGTAAGTTGTCTGTGTGGTGCTCTGTAGTTCTGATATTACAATGGCGGATTGCAAAATAGTGTCCTGGAATGTCCGGGGATTAAACTGTAAACTGAAAAGGGCACTCGTCTTTGACTATGTCAAAACTCACAGTCCTAGCATTGTTATTTTTCAAGAGACGCACCTTAGGGGGCAGAAGATCCTAGCACTGAAAGGCCCTGGATAGGGGCGGGGGTATCATGCAGTTTTTTCTAATTATGCTCGAGGGTCTCGATATTTGGATCAGCAAATCTCTTCCATTCAAGACCATCGGGGAGATATGTACTCTTAATGTGAAATTATGGGGTTCTGAGTTCCTTGTGGGGGGAATTTATGTTCGCCTCCCTTTCACAGGGGGAGTTTTGGACACCCCCTTTTGGCAAGGGTTTCGCCCGTACCCAGGGGTTGCCGCTACTCCTATTTGGGGACTTCAATACCACTTTAAGACGAGACATGGATCGTCTCTATCCTCAGTCGACGCATAATAGAAGTCTTAAAGATTGGGCAGAAACTCATGGGTTAGTGGAGGCGTGGAGATGGTTACATCCCAGAGATAGGCAGTTCTCTTGTTTCCCACCGGCTCATAATTTCTCTCTCTCGACTAGATTTGGCCTTTGTGTCAAAAGAGATCTTACACATGATACCGGTGGCTGAATATCTACCCCGTGGGATATCAGACCATGCACCATTGAAACTAATATTATCCTCACCATTGCGGGTATCGGAGAGATTATGGCGGTTGAATCCAAGATGGTTAGATGTACCAAAAATTCTGGATACCTGTCGGGAACAGGTAGAAACATACTGGGAGGTCAATGAGGGCATGCTAGTCCACTTGTGGAGTGGGATGCATCTAAAGGGGTGTTCTTAGGGGAGTTATAATTGGAGCTATAGCGACGGGATAGGGCAGACCTAAGGGAAACAAGAGGGAAACTAGAAGCTGTGGTTTTAGAGAAAAAAGCCGCATATGTGAAAGATCCATCCCAAATTTCTAAGGAACCATTGTTAATTTGCTCAAAAGGGCATACCGCTACACCTGTTTAGACTACACTCAGAAGAGGCTCCTCATGCAAAAACAGTCTATCTTTGTAGAGGGGGACAAAAATGGTAGGGGACTGGCATTTCCTGGCCAGAGCAGAGACACCAGTTGACGGGGTGGTAGCCAGTGTGGTTTGTGCAGATGGAGTGCTGCGATCGGATCCAGGACAGATATGTGAGGAATTTGCCTCCTATTACAAGGGGCTCTATGCTTCCAGACTAACTTACACGGACAGGGAAATAACTCACTTTCTAGATACGTTCGAATACCGGTACTGTCCTGTGAGGAGGCAGAGGAGTTGGCAGCCGACATATCGGGGGGAGGAGTTGGTAGGGCTGTGGAGACTGGCGAGCATTTAAAACGCACGGACCTGATGGGTTTCCCGCAGAATGGTATAAGCAAGACTCGGAGAAGTGAGTGGTAGGCTAGAGAGGTTGTTTGTGGCGGCTGATGCAGAAGATTCTTTGCCACCTTACTTTTTTGAGGCCGGTGATCACAATAGTCACAAGCCCGGAAGGCCCCTGACCCGTGGGCTCCTAATTTGGCCAATATCCTTGCTTAAATTGGATGCACAGATCTTGGCCAAGGTTTTGGGGTATTGCGACTGAACAGGGTGATACTGTCATTAGTTAGTACAGACCCGACGGCTTTTAGCCAGGGAAAAATGCTGATATAAACCTGAGGCGCCTTTTCATCAACTTGCAAGTCACTCACACCAATGCAGGGACTAGGGTGATCACTGCCTTAGATAATGAAAAGGCTTTTGACTCGGTAGAGTGGAGATTTATGTGGATACTGCTGTTCGGATGGGATTTTCCCCCCCAGTTTTATCAAATGGGTGCGCCCATTATATTCAAGCCCCACGGCGAGAGTAGAGTAAATGGGCTGTTGTTTTCCCCCTTTCCCACTCGGAAAGAGGCAGGGATGCCCGCTCTCACCGTTGCTTTTCGCCCTTATGATGGAACCCCTATCAATTTATGATTACTGGACATGGGTGATATTCGGGGATGGTCTGTTGCGGGTAATTTAAGAAAAGTTATCATTATATGCAGTGACATGCTGGGGTACTTGGAGATCCTGGGGCCTCTTTGGAGTGTCTATTAGAGGTGGTGAATGTGTTTGGAGGTTACTCTGGCCTGCGAGTAAATTGGGGGAAATCTACACTGTTTATGTTGGATGATGTTGACCCGAGGTCGGTAAACCCCTATTTCTACCCTTCAAATTGTCACAAAAATTTAAATTTTCTAGGAATAGTCATACATAAAGACATCACTAAATTTACTGAGCTAAACCTCCAGCCCGTGGTTGGGGACAAGTAGAGCAAAGGCTGAAGAAATGGGCCAACCTTCCTCTGTCCCTTATTGGGAGAGTGAACATAATAAAAATGGTGCTATTACCCAAGCTCCTATATCTGTACTGAGCAGTCTTGGGGATACTTCCTAAATCACACTTTACGCTGTTAGACAAACTATTCTTCTCTTTCCTATGGAGAGGTGCTACCCCGCGTCTAAGTAGGGCTACACTTAAAGCCCCGTACGACAGAGGTGGTCTTGCATTTCCGGACCTATATGTCTACTATGTAGCGATTCAGTTAGCACATGTCTCAAAATGGTTTCGAGGTAATAAGAATGACCCGTCTGTAGTACTGGAGGGGAGCCTTTATAGGATATTAGAGGGACTTGCCAATCTACCTTATAGGGAGGGAAATTGTTTCCGGCTCATTACACTCCCCCTGATGAGTGCAGCAGTATCAGTGTGGAAGAATTTATTACCCTTTTTGGCAATAGTGGAGAGGATAGTGTCTGGTCCCAGTTGTCCCCTTATGGTGCAATAGGAAATTGCCCGAACTCATGGAGCTCCCAGATTATGGATTTTGGGCTGCCCGGGGGGTGAAATACCTTACGCAGTTATATAAGAATGACACATTTTGTGACGTTCACTGAACTCCGTTGCAATTTAAACCCTTCCAAGGGATCCTTCTTTCATTACTTGCAGCTCCGACACGCGGTTTTGTACACAATTTGGCTGATTGGAGTCCTTCTCAACTATGGATACCTGGAGGCAATCGTAAGACGTGTGTGTTCTTAGGAAACCAGTTTCTTTTTATATAAAGGCCATTTATGGGATGCAAGATTCCCCTTTAGCGGTCTCCTTTGAGAGATGGCAGAGGGATGTCCCATCCATACCAAATGATGCGCTCTCTGAATTAAAGACCTCCTGGCGTCTATCAGTATTGAGTGCCAGAGATCAACTAATTCAAGTCAAGTGGCTTCATAGAGTATTTCCTCACAAAGGTCCGACTCTATCAAATGCGTTTTTGCCCTCCGCAGCCTGTTCCAGGTGTGGTGCGGAGAGAGGGACGCTGCTTCATATGGGTGTGGGACTGTCGGTGCTGCAGCAATACTGGCAAGAGATCCCGGGTTTCTGAATAGGAAGTTGGGCTTTCCTAATGTGTGCTCACCGAGGAGTAGTCTTTTTGGAATTGTAGAAGAGTTAATCCCGAGTAAAATGGACCGCACCCTCTACTTACTTCTGCTTTTCTATGCTAGGAAAAAAATCCTTTTGAACTGGAAGCCGCCCAAGGCCCCATCTTTAGAGCAATGGAAACAACTGGTTAATGCTGAACTCCCTCGATATAAAACACATAGCCGCTAAGGGTATCCCAAAGGTTTTTCTACAGTTTGGAGTAATGGACTGCAGCTCAGACGGTGTGAATGGCAATTGGGAAATGGATTGTAGACCGAGACTGACAATGCGTGAATGATTGATGAGAGGTGAGGGGTTGTGGAACAGAAAAACTGAACACACTTGAGATTATACTGAGGAAATTCTAGTAATATTAATAGTCTCCTTTCTTTTTGGATATCAAATGTATTGTAATGATCTAAACCACTGATAACAAAGATTTATATGGTTCTCCTGTGAGATTATCCATCTAAATGTCATGATTTACTCATTTATATATTTCTTGGGCTGAAAATGACTGTTATGCTTCTGGTTTAGTTTTGTGAGAATGTTTCTGTTCTTTTATTACTCATTTGAGAAAACCAGAAATAAAACCTTTTAAAAAAAAAAAAAATCTATCAATCTGAAAGCACTAATAAAAATAACGTTAAAAAAAAGAGACGGGACTGGGAGGTTCGGATGAGTGAGGTGTGTAATCTTAGATCAGTAAGGCTATATTCACACGGCTTAATTGCGGGACGTATTTTGGCCCGCAATTACGCCCTGTGTACGGGGGCGGGGAGCTGGCAGCCCCATAGACATTCATTATACCGGCGCGTATATGCCATGAATAATTGACATGTCACTTCTCTCCCCGCTTGCCGTATTGTGCGAGCAGGGAGAGGAGACGTAATCCATAGTTCTCTATGAGAACTATGGATTACCGTAATGACTGAGACGTATTTCAGCCCGTAATTCGCGTGTGATCATAAGTCAACAGAGCGGAGAGAGTGGGTAGGGTGGTAGACCGAGATGAGGGAGGAGATGTAGAGGGGTGCAGCGCTGTGGAGAGCCTTATGGGTGAGAGTGATTCGTTTATGTTGTATTCTGTACTGAATAGGCATAAACGGTTTCCTATTTTTGTATTGTAAACCATTTATGCATCTATTTATCCAGCCATATTTAAAAGGATTTACAAACCAATTGATATAAAAAATAGATACTTGATATGTTACGGGAGAACAGTTTTGACTCTGTAAACATATAATCTGAAATAACTGAGTACATTATTTTGGACCTAATCACATTAAACAATAAAACAATCTGCACACTTATGGCCACATGTATGAAAACGGTCTAGGTTTAAAACTCACTTAATTTTCTATAGCAACCAATCAGAGCTCCCCTCTCATTTTTCCAGAACACTATATGAAATGAAAGTGACTCTGTGATTGGTTGCTATGGGAAACAAAGTGAGTTTTAGACCTATACAGTTTTCATACATGTGGCCCTTAGAATATGTTCACAAGGCGTGAGGGATCTGTTTTTAGATGTGTGTTTGGTTCCGTGTTTCAGACCCTAAACGGACACAAACGAGCATCTAACAATGTGCAGTGTGATTTTACATTGCTTTCAATGTAAAACTCGCATTGGTGTTCAGACGTCTGATTGCCAATGCATGTTTTACATGCGTCTTTCTGATGTGTCTTTCGGATCCATTCAAAGAATTGTTATGTAAATTCTTGATCTGTTTGACGCTGTAGACGCCCTGTTTAAGACTATAGAGTGCGTGTCTGCTGCAGCAAAAACATACCCAACACGCATCTGAATGTGATTTATGCAGCACTTTTGAATGAGTTTTTCGGATCCCAAACGGATATAAAATCGGTTCCAACACACCATGTGAACAACCCTTAACGACCCTGGGCTAATCGCCGCTAACACCCGGCCGTTACAGCACGAACGGGCTAGATGGCGGCGGCAGCGTCTGAATAAATGAAAATCGGTGCCGCTCATCGATGTTCAGGGTGATCGGCGCCACCGCCGCAGTATAGCTGCTGCGATCCAACACCCGGACATGGCAGCGGGGAGCCTTGTGAAGGCTCCCGTCACTCCCATGTCCTGGTTTGCCCCACTTCCGTCCGCAGACAGAAAGTGGGGAAACTGCCATCTTGGTACAGTCTAATGCATTGTCTATGCAATGCATTAGACTGTATTGACAATCGCGCCACCTAGTGGTCAAGCACCCTAGGTGGACTCAATGTTAAAGTAAAAAAATAAAATAAAGTTTTAAAGTACAAAAAAAAAGTATTAAAAGTTCAAATCACCCTCCTTTCCCCATTTTACAAATAAAAACAATAAAATAATAAAAAAGTTACACATATTTGGTATCGCTGCATCCGAAAAAGTCTATAAAATATGATATCATTTATCCCGTACGCTGAACACTGTAGAAGAAAAAAATTCCAAACGTCAAAATTGCGTTTTTTGGTCGTTTTACGTCACTTAAAAAATGGAATAAAAGTGATCAAAAAAGTCGCATGCATTCCAAACTGCTAGCAATAAAAAGTACACTTCAGCCCGCAAAAAATGCCCCCTCACTGACGTCCGTAGGTGTTAGTGCAAAAAAGTTAATGGTCGCACAAACTGGTGCCGCGGTGCAAATTTCAAAAATAGAAAAAGTTTAGAATTTTTTTAAGGTACCAAAACATAACAGAAACCCTACATGTTTGGTATTGCTGTATGCGTATCAACCAGTAGAATACAGATAACACATTATATTGACCGAAAATTGAATGCGTAAAAGCAAAACACCCGTAAACATGGCGAAAATACGTTTTTTTTTCAAAATTTGTCCCACTTTGAATTTTTTTGCGGTTTCCCAGTATATTCTATAGTACAGTGAATAACACCTTTAGAAAGTACATCTTGTCCCGCAAAATAAAAGCCCTAATATGTCTTTGTAGGTGAAAAAATAAAAAAGTTATGGCTCTTAGAAGGCGAGGAGGGAAAAACAAACATGTCAACCCAAAAAAAACGCCGGGTCCTTAAGGGATTAAAGGGGTTTTACAAAGTAATAAGCCCTGTACAGATCTCTTATAGTTCGCTACAAGCCGACTGTGCTTGAGAATGAGGAGTGTGGTGCTTGCAGCCATTCTTCTCATTCACTTTTGTGGGATCTCCCGAATATAGTCAAGTGCACTAGGTTATATTTGGGAGCTCCCATAAAAGTTAATGGAGATTATTCCCATGCATGTTCAGCTGGTAGCTAGCTGTGAGTGACCTGTGCAGGGCTTTTTACTTTCTGGTAAAAACCCTTTAACCCCTTACTGCCGCAGCCAGTTTTGACCTGTATGATCGTGCCCAATTTTTCAAATCATACATGTGTCCCTTTATGTGGAAATATCATTAATGCGTTTACCTATCCATGTGATTCAGAGCTTTCTTGTGACACATTGGGGCACATTTATCAAGGCAGTTATGTGTTTTAGACAGTTTCTAGACAGCTCTGCGCCTAGGCCTGTCAAAGGGGATGTGGCCTCAGTAAAAGGGTGTGGCTTCATGCAAAGGGGCATGGCTTTATGTGTGACAGAAATGCGCCAACATTTTGCCGTAGTTGGTTGCATAAAAGTAAGCCACTTTAAAAATTGTATAAAGTTAGACTCCCGTTTTAACCTGGCAACATTTTGAACATTTTAAAATAAATTGTTTCTTGAAAGACTAACTTAAACTGTTTTAAGTATTTTTTTTTGCGGGGCTGTTTTTCAGGCATAGGGGCATTCGTACCCGAAGAAAGGCCCGAATTTAAACAGTAAATTCATAGCACTTATTGACTGCTATGATAAGCATCCGTTTTCCATGGGCCGGGAGAAAGACGTGACAGTCATTTTCCCCCCAATGTGGAAATTTCCCCCGATGTTTTCTAAAACACCTGTGTATTTGGTGCGCACGATATGGCAATACCCATGTGAACTACAATTGGGTTATGTTCAACGGCTTAAAATGGGATGTTTTTCAGTCCGTAATTAGCCCATAGTGCGCAAATTAGGGGCTGGAATACGTCCCTTTCATTAGGGTAATCCCAAGTTCCATAGAGAACTAGGGATTACGTCCCCTCTCCCTGCGCAGGGGGAATAATGACATTAAATTTTCCAGCGGGTATACGCGCTGCTGGAAATGAAAGCCTAGGGCCGGCGGGGGTGCCCGCCCCCCCCCCCCGCCCCGTCCACACGGCGAAATTGTGGGGGTAATTACCCCCCGAAATTTAAGCCTGTGAAACTTGTTTACGTAGAACTTTTAAATGTGCCCTTTTGGGGTTTTTAAGTTAATAATAAACTTTGTGGAACATACACCACCGGCCCCCTTTATTGGGTACACCATGCTAGAAACGGGTTGGACCCCCTTTTCCCTTTCAGAACTGCCTCAATTCTGGGGCATAGTTCCACAAGGTGTTGCAACGATGCTCAAATTTGGGACCCGGGCCCCAAAGAGTGCCAAAAAATATTCCCCCCACCATGACCCACACCACCAGCCTGAACCGTTGATACAAGGCAGGGGTGGATCCCTGCTTTTCATTTGTTGACGCCAATTCGACCTTACCATCCCGAAGTCCAGCAGAAATCGGACCCCTCAAAAGGACTTTTTCCCAAATTTTTACTGTCCAAATTTTGAGAGCTTGGGGAAATTGGGGCCTAAGTTTCCTGTTCTTAGCTGAAAAAGTCAACCCCGGGGTTGGGGCTTCTGTGTGTAGCCCATTTGCCCAAAGTTGCCTTACTGTGCGTTTAGAGTGCTCTTCTGCCACTTGGTTTAACCGGGTGGCTTTGAGTCCGTTCCCTTTTTATCACTCGAACCGTCTGCCCCTTTCTCCCTTTTACCTCTGGCATCAACAAGGAGTTTTCCGCCCCAGGAAGCCGCTCACTGGATGTTTTTTCTTTTTCGGCCCTTCCCCTTTAAAACCCCGAGTGGTTGGCGTGAAAACCCAGGGGATTCAGCAGTTTTTTGAAATACTCAGACCAGGGGCCCTTTGGCACCCAAAAAAACCCTGCCACTTCCCAAGGACTCAAATCACCTTTTTCCCATACTGATGCTCGTTTTAACGGGGAGATTTTTGACCATGTCTACATGCCTAAAAGCAATGAGTTGCCGTCATGTGATTTGGCTGATTAAAAAATTTAAATGTTAAGGCAGTTGAAAAGGTTGACCCAAAAAAGTGGCCGGTGAGTGTATAAGTCATGCACACCACATAATGGAGCCTGAGGAAGGGTGCTCTGGTGTAAAAGGTCAAGACACCAATACACTAATAGCTATAGATATACACCGGCACACCAAAAAATTGTGAAAGAGCAGTATATATATTTACTAAGCAAACAGTATTATGTTAAATTGCTCCAGCAAATATAAAAGGTAGTTGATCTCATTACTGCACAGAATTAAGAACAAATAAATCATGAAAGAATAGGATGCAGATGTCCATGTGACGTTTCGGCCAGCAGGCCTTTATCAAACAACATCTGTGGTAAATAGGAGGTAATATAATGTACATAAGGCAGTAGCAGCAAGAAAGGTGTAGGGGATAATATCTGGAGGTGGGGGAGAAACCGTAATATTGAGAAAGAGGGGCAGGGGGAGAGAGGTAGGATCCGGAGCACGTCCGGCAGGAGTACAAGTTTGCTATTACTACTTGTACCAATTGTGCAAGTTCTCCCACTTAAAAAAGATGAGAGAGGCCTGTAACTTACATCATAGTTAGACCTCAACTCATGCGAGAGAACTAAAATGAGTAAGACCAAATCCAGAAAAATCAATATTGTCCCTAATTTGGGAAAGATTTCCTTTACAAATTAATGGTGGAAAATAAGTATTTGTGTCAATAACAACAAGTTCATCTCAATACTTTGTTATATATCCTTTGTTGGCAATGAACAGAGGTCAAACGTTTTCAGTAAGTAGCTTCACAAGGTTGGCACACACTGTTGCTGGTATTTGGCCCTTCCTCCATCAGATTCTCCTCTAGAGATTGATGTTTTATTGGGGCTGTTGCTGGGCAACACGGACTTTTAACTCCCTCCGAAGGTTTTCTATGGGGTTGAGATCTGGAGACTGGCTAGGCCGCTCCAGGACGTTGAAATGCTTCTTACGCAGCCACTCCTTCATTGCCCAGGCGGTGTGCTTGGGACCATTGTAATGTTTGAAATACCCATCCACATGTTCAATCTTTCAATGTCCCTTGCTAAGAAGTATGTTAGCACTCAAAATCTTCACGAAACAGGGCCCCCATTCATTCTTTCATGTACACGGAGCCAGTCATCCTGGTTTCCTTTGCAGAAAAACCAGCCCCAAAGCATGATTTATTGCCACCCCCAGCTTCACAGTAGTAATCGTGTTTCCTTTGGACGCAGCATTCGCTCCTCCTTCAAACACGACGATTTAACATTTGGATACATCTGACCATAGACAATCACCCTCCCAATACTATTCTGGATCCACCCAAATGCTCCTCTAGCAAACCACAGACGTTGCCTGGACATGTGCTGGCTTAAGTCAAGGGGTGACACGTCTGGCAAAGCAGATCTGATCTCTGGCGGCGTAGTGTAATTACTCAGGTAGCCATTGTTACATGTCCCCCCTGTGTGGTTCTGGGATGTTTGCTTGCTGTTTCTTGTGGATCATTTTGACCCCACGGGTATGAGATCTTTGCGTAAGCCACAGATTCGAAGGGAGATTACGTGTCTTAGTATGGCTTCCAGTTTTCTAATTATTGTCTCCCACAGTTGATTTCTTCACATCTAGCAGCTTGCCTATTGCAGATTCCGTCTTTTCCAGCCTGGGTGCAGGGCTACAATTTTGTTTCTGGTGTCCGTCGAACAGCTCTTTGGTCTTCACCATAGTGGAATTGGAGGTGACTGTTTTGAGGTTGTGGACAGGTGGTCTTTAACCCCTTACCCGCAGGAGCCATTTTTTGGCCTCTCTGACAGAGCCCATATTTTTTGAAATCTTGTCATGTTCACTTTATGTGTGAGAATAACTTTTTTGACACTTTAACCTAGTCCATGTGATTCAGAGATTTTTTCTCGTGACACATTGTGCTTTAAGAATACGTAAGAAATTTTGTCCAAAAATGTTTTTTTATTTTGAAAATAGATCCAAAAAGTTCGTGAAAAATTTGAAAAATTTACCAATTTTAAAACTTCAAAAATTTTCTGCATGTACGACAGATAGTTTATTCCACTCAAAATAGTTTATAACTGCCTCTACCTTATTCCTGCTGTAGTTTTGGCATCATTTTTTTTAAATGTCTTTTTTTTTTTTACGACATTATGGTGCTTACAAATTTAGACGCAAATTTCAAATTTTCACCAAAATTTGCAATATACAGTTTTTTAGAGAACCATCCAGTATTCTTAACGTGATTTTGATGGCCTGTATGTTAGATACCCCCATAAATGCCCTCATCTAAGAAACTACACCACTTTAAAGTATTCAAAACCGCATTTAGGAAGTTTATTATCCCTAGGTGTTTCACAGGAATTAATCAAAGTGGAAAGTGAAATTTCAAATTCACTTTTTTTGCAGATTTTGAAATTTTTGTACAATGTTCAACAGAAATACGGTAAATGTGATCAGTGAAATACAACTTAATCTTGATTCCCCAGATTCCTGCCGTTTTCAGAGAAATCCCATATGTAGGTACTAGTGCATTATTTGGCTCAAACCACAATCCCCAGAAATAGGAGGAGCACCTACAGACCCTGAGACTCATTTTCATTATCATGATTTATTTAGGGCCATTTCAGTTTGCGACACCCTAAGGTTCCAAAACTTAATAAACCCCCTAAAAATACCCCATATTTAAAATCTACACCCTTAATGAAATATATCCCAGGTGTGTCGTGAGCATATCGACCCCACAAGTTTTGTCACAAAAAAATTTAGCTTAGGCCTGTGAAAATGTAAAACAAATTTTTTTTTCCAATAATCTGCAATTTTAGCTGAAAATGTTTAATTTTTACAGAATTCTGGTGAAAAAAAGCACCCAGAACCGTTGTTACGCAATTTCCTTCCAATTTCCGGCAATACCCTACATGTGGGTGTAATCAGCTGTTTGGGCGCATGGCAGGGGGTATAAGGAGGGAGCGCTACTTGCTTTTGGAATGCAGATATATTAGGTGGGCCTGTCCACATATACAAAGCCCCCAAAGTACCAAACAGGTGAAACCTTCCATAAGTCAACCTATTTTGGATTCAGCACGCTCAAGAACTCATCTTAGGGGTGTATTGTACATTTTGGTTGCACAGTGTTACACAGTTGTCTTTTTTTTTGCATTGGGCTATGAAAAGATGGGGAAAACGCATTTCCTCCATTGTTTTTATGAGCTTCATTTACAGCGTTAGCCGTGCAGTGTAAATGACAGTGATATCTTTACGTATGAGTGTTCGTACAATTATGCAATGGTAAAATTTTATATAGTTTTTTTATGTTTTATTATTTTACACATAGAAATAGGTCCTATAAAAAAACACTAGCGTTTATGTTGTTCGTTCCTGATAGCCATAACGGTTTTCATTTTCTGTATACCGGAGAGAATTCTGGCTTGTTTTTTTGTGGATGAGTTAATGTTTTTATTAAGTACCATTATTGGGGGCATAGGCCGCTTTGATCACTTTTTTATTAAGGTTTTTGTGTAGGCATTTTGAATCAAAAATACAGCATTACCTGTAGTGTTTTTTATTTTTATTTTTAACAGCGTCACCGAGCAGTATAACTGACATACTAGTATTACTCATCAGGTCGATACGATTACAGCGATATCCAATTTGTAAATATTTTTTTATGTGTTACTGCTTTTACACAAAAACAAAATACAAAAAGGAAAACACGTTTTGCATCGCCATAGTCTGAGAGCCATAACCTTTTTTTATTTTTCTTGTGTACGGAGCCATGTGTAGGGGCTTGTTTTTTGCGGAAGAGATTTGACGTTTTTATTGGGGGGGGGGGGGGGGGGGGGGGGGGGGGGGGGGGGGGGGGGGGGGGGGGGGGGGGGGGGGGGGGGGGGAGGGGGGGGGGGGGGGGGGGGGGGGGGGGGGGGGGGGGGGGGGGGGGGGGGGGGGGGGGGGGGGGGGGGGGGGGGGGGGGTGGGGGGGGGGGGGGGGGGGGGTGGGGGGGGGGGGGGGGGGGGGGGGGGGGGGGGGGGGGGGGGGGGGGGGGGGGGGGGGGGGGGGGGGGGGGGGGGGGGGGGGTTATAATTTTTTTGGGGGACAAGAATTTTTGATCATTTTTTAAATCCGTTTTTTGGAAGGCAGGGTGGAAGAAAATACTGCAATCCTAAAGTGTTTTTTATTTTTATTTTTAACAGCGCTCACTGTGCAGTATCCATGACCAGTTAGCTTACTCTCTGGGTCGATAACGATTATGGCGATACCCTATTTATATCGTTATTTTTAAATTTTTGAAGCACTATAAAAAAAAAAAAAGTGTTTTTTATTGTGTTAAATAATATGTATAGCATCGCTGTCTTCTGAGAGCCATAACTTTCTTATTTTTCCATATACAGAGACGTGTAAGGACTTTTTTTTTGCGGATGAACTGAAGTTTTAATTGGTACAACTGTGGCTCTATATGAATTTTTGATCGCTTTTATTCAATTTTATGTGCTGCAAGATGTATAAAAAATCGCAATTCTGTTACTGTTTTTTGTTTTTTGTTTTTTTATGGCGTACACCGTACGGGTTAATTACATGACAGATTTATCGGTGGTTCGTTATCGCACTGCGGCGATACCAAATATGGGAACTTATTTATTTTTGACTTTTTTGGGGCGATTGGCGTTTGAAATGGGAAAAAGGCGGTTGTACGTGTTTTTATTTATTTTTTTGTGTTTGTGTGTTATACTTTTTTTTCACTTTTGACATTTATTTTTACTTTTTTCACTTTTTTACACTTTATCTTCTAAAAGCAATCATGCAGATTGCTGTTAGAATGCAGACCCGTGCACAGTATCAGTACTGGTACTGGTTGCCATGACAACGCCTGTCACCAATAGCCCCGCCTGCCCCATGCATTGCGGGCATGGTGACATCACTGATGACCCCGGAAGTGCCGATCACTTCCCGAGGCATCAGAGAGATGGGGGGGTGATCGGTGCCGCACTCAGTGCGGCAGCGCCGGGAGCAGGCAGGAGAGCTCAACTCCTCCCAGCCTGTCGGCTTTATTATCCGCGCCATGACAGCTGCGGTAATAAAAAAAGGGCCGGGGGTAATCACCCTCGGCCGTGAGCCACTCTCGGCCGGGGGTGATACGGCATGCGGCCAGCGTAATTTACTGGCCTGTCCCATGTTACGAATCGTCGTGGCTCGCCCGCAAGCCCGCGCGATCGCAAGGCGTATGGATACGTCCATTTGCGGGAAGTCACTTCCCGCTAGGGCGTATCCATACGCCCTATGTCGGGAAGGGGTTAATAGCAACTTCAAACAGGTGCCATTACTACATGTAATGGAGTGGAGGACAGAGGAGCCCCTTAAAGAAGGAGTTACAGGTCTGTGAGAGTCAGAAAATCTTGCTGTTTGAATGTGAACCAAATACTTATTTACCACCATAATTTTGCCATAAATTTTCCTTTCCAAATCAGACAATGTGATTTTCTGATTTGTTTTTCCCTCATTTTGTTCTACAAAGTTGAGGTCCAGCTATGATGTCAATTACAGGTCTCTCTCATCTTTTTTAAGTGGGAGAACTTGCACTATTGGTGGCTGACTAAATACTTTTTTCCCCACTGTAGCTGCCACGGTTGCAATTCACTGTAGCATCTATGGTGTTAACTGGTTGAAACTGGAGTAAACGCAGGTTTTGCGTGCCAATACCATGTAAACATACACCGTTCCTGTGTAGTGTCATATGGGCTTAGAAACAGAGTTCACACAACGGCTGTAGGAAACCAGCTGTAAATTACCGACTGGAGTTATACGGCAACTTGTGGGAACCCCTTCCCGACTATAATGTAAATTTACATCAAATGTTGGGAAGGAGTTAAAGGGGTGTTCCTATCTCAGACTTTTATGGTATATCCACAGGAAGGCCCTAAAAGTCTGAAAAGATCCTACACCTTTGTCAAGAATAATGGCTCTCCAGATGGAGAAGAAATGGGATTTTATGGGAAACAGCTTATCATGCTGGGTTGTTTTTGCAGCTCATATAAATTATGATTAGAAAAAATAGACACCTCATCAGATGGGTTAGGAGACCCCCATTCTGTAGAGATATGTGGGTCTCAGAGGTGGATATGCCTTAATGCCTGAGTTAGGAACACCCCTTTAGGCCTGCCCTCGTTCACACGGCTTATTTGGGGCACGGATTGGCGCCATACTCCGCGCCAGATTTGCGCTGCAGTTACGGCGCCAACCGTCCCTGTCATTACGGTAATCCCTGCCACGCATAGAGAACAGTGGATTCCGTCGCCCTCCCCGCTCGGCGAATCCGCTCGGGCGGGAGAAAGTGACATGCACATTATCAGGCGCATATACGCGCCGAGGATAATGCAAGTCTATGGGTCCTGAGAGTCGGCGCCCCCGCCGCGCTCCGGCCCGCCCCCGTCCGCCCCTTATTCACGGCGGATTTGTGACACATACGGCTCACAATCCGTCTGGAATATGCCGTGTGAACACGCCTTAAACATAATGGCATGTCAGAAAATATGCGCCCCATGCAGTTTTAAGGCGTATTACTATATAAGTGCTCGTGAATGTATGAACCTTTCAAAAATCTGGCGTCTGGTATACCTTGCATAGTAAAATTAATGCGCCTGTACAGGCGCATTCAAAAAGCTACACGCATGTTGCATCATTGCTAGCATATTTGATGCGCCTACTTTAGTCGCATTCAAATGTGTCGTGCCTGGCGTTTAATGTGCCTAGTTTTGGTGTATTATAGCTCATTTATATAGAGAATGGGGCGTCAACAGTTTTTTGGTGCAAAATACACCCAAAAAATGGTGCAGCCCTAATGGGACATGTGCCCCAAAATGTCATAACAAAAAGTCATTGACGCCCATAGTTACTGGTCAGATTTTCTTTTCAATTTATCCTGTGCAGGTTAGGTAGGTAGGTGATCGTTTGCTGTGTTAAACACTGTTTCTAATTTTAGTAAAACCTTTAGGCAGGGTTGACACGGCATAATTGCGTTTCATAATTACACCCCGCAATTATGCCGGGACTATGGGAGCTTGCACCGACTCCCGCGATGCGGAGGGGTGGGGCTAGGGGGGGCGGTGGCCCCATAGACATTCTTTACTAGCAGCACGTATTCGGCGCTAGTAATTGGCATGTCATTTATCTCCCCCCGCCGCGTATTGTCCGAGCGGGGAGAGGAGACGTAATCCATAGTTCTCTGTGAGAAATGTGGATTACAGTAATGACTGGGACATATCTCGCCCCGTATTTAGCGCATGGGGCGAGATACGTCCCAGTTTAAGCCGTGTGAACATAGCCTTCTAATCGAGGCTGCGGGTGCTCATTTTCTTCTTTCCAAGTAGTTTCCTTTTTTTGTTTCTTTTTTTTTTTTTTTTTTTACAAAAATGGCTACCCTTTCTCATACGGAGGATTCCCCTCTGATGAACCAACGATGGTGGGTTTCAATGCTAGATCTCTGTATTTTAAGCGTCTAGCCAAAAGCGAAGGTAATGCTATGTAACACCATTTTTGTTCTTGGCTAATGAGTGTTATTTCCTGATTGGTTATGACTGGTAAACAAAGAAAATGCTTTTATTCCCCCCAAACTTTGTTTCCGTCAGAAAGTGATAAAACAAACGTACAAACACTGTCAGGGATTTGAGTCATTAACCCATTAGCTCAAATCGTTAGAGCCATTAGGCTATGTTTTACAGGGCTTATTTCAAATGTATTTTACCCCAGATTCCGACCGAAATCTTTTCCGAAATCGTTGAAAAACATTGCAATAAGTGTCACTTGTGTGGCAGTATTTCGCGACGGATTTACAATCCCCTTTCATCATATGTGGAAAAATCCGTCCGAAAACCCGGGCCCCAATAATTGACTGCAATGGTTTTTCCGGCCTTTTTCGGCCGCAAACCCCGGGGCGGCAATCGGCACGAAATACATGAAAATCTAACGACGACAGTATTTCCCATTAAAACCAAGTTAAAGGGCCTCAACTTATTTCAGACTGATTTCGGAAAAGGATTTACGACTTTAATACGGCGGCAAACCCGTTCCGAAATAAGCTTGAGAACGAGCCTTTAATCCACTTACTGCTGATTCCACCAATAACTGTGAATCGGTAGAAACCTGTGAATAACTGACAGGTGGGCAGGGCTTGCTGTGGGTGGGTGGGGCTAACACTTGTTCATGAATAAGCTGGGCTCGTCTTTGGCAGAACAGGCTTAGATTGGCTTAATGGTTCAAACTACTGCAACTTACGGATAAGAGCCATTGCTGGACACCATGTTGTCGCACTAGCTTTTTTGGTTTTCACAAAAGGGGGGATAACCTATGTGACAGGTTCCCTTTAAAGAGGTGTTCCCCCAAAGTCACTTCCTGCTAAGGGTGTGTTTACACGGCACAGACCAAATACCGGTCGGCAAATACGGACCCTATTTTGGGCTTTTTTTTGTCACACCAGGGGACAGCTTTTCTCCATGGTTTGTGGATTCAAGCCCTCACCTTTCCTACCAACATGTTCATGTTCCACCCAAAAAAACGGGTGGAAGAATGAACATGTTCTAATTTTTCCATAACTTCGGCGGTGTCAAAAAACGTCCGACAGAAAATCTGTGCAGTGGGGACTGCGCACGATTTTCTTTTGAAGTTATGGGGACGTTGTTGTCTTTTTTTAGACGGTTTGTAAAACCCCAAACCGCGAAAAAACCCAACAAAAAACCTTTGCCGTGAGGACAACCCCCAAAAAGGTGTCATGTAGACATCTGAAAGGGGAGATGGCCACGCTTATGCAGCTCTACTATTTGGGTTCCCTGATATATGGCGGTATTATATATCTTTTGTATATATATGTATATCTTTAATTATTGCCACTTATGGTATTTTTTTAGTTTCATGTCATTAGGTGGCAGAGCCCCATCTCATTTTACTATGGGGCCCTATGAGTGTTATCCCCCTTGCTAGTGAATATGTTGCACTGTATGATAGATTTCCATTCTTGTAAACCACTGTTGGTAAATGTTTTCTGTTGTTCATGACTAATAAAGTCTATATATCTTTGTACCAAACACATAAAAAGTGTACAATTTTTATTTTCCAGAAACCACGCGGTCTCGGATGGTCTATTCTCGGTAGAAGATGAAGTGTCAGGATTGTGGCCATGAACCTCTGGAAGAAAGCCCCAGGTTTTGTAGTTGGTGTGGAAAACCCATGCAAACTCTGGTCCCTGTCGGGCCACCAATCCAAGGTAAAACAAATATCTTTTTTATTACTTTTTTCACCAAGGGTGTGATTACCAGTCACATCTATATACATTACTCAAAAAAATTTTGGGGTACTTAAATTTTGGTTGAAATTTCTGGATGAACATAAAATGATTTTTTTTTTTTTTTTTTTTAATTAACTGAATAATACCATCTATTAGCTTTAGAATGCACATGTCCAACTGTTCAATGTTTAAGTACTTTTTGTACAACTTGCTGATCTCTAACAAGAAGCCTAATGGCAAAATTCACATCTGGTGATTGATCATGGAATCAACCTATACATTTTGTTGATCAGTTTGAATTGGGATTTATACAGTCCCCCTCATCATGCTGTTCACATTTTGACATAATAAGACCAAGATAACACTTTACAATTGATCAACAATACCTTGCCATTCTGAGGCTTCAAGCAGGATGCTCTCAGATGGAAGTGGCCACTGAGCTGTCACAGAGTGTCATCAGCAGGTTAAAATAGAGGTACAGAGAAACTGGAGGAGTCACAGAAAGGCAAAGAAGTAGATGTACTTTGGCCACATCACACACTGATGACCTCTTCTTTGTAAACAATGCCCTGCAGAACCGGATGATGAATGTCACACAACTCCAGGCACATTTAAGGGAGATGAGAGACAACTAAGTGTCACATCAGACCATTCACAACCGTTTACATTAGTGCGGTCTGCATGCTAGATGACGGGACCACACCACCAGGCTCAGGCATCATCGTCCTGCATGGGCCAGGCAGAAACCTGTGGTCCTCAGTGCTGTTCAATGATAAAAGTCGATTTACTCTGACAGAAATGATGGCCATCAACGATGCTGGGGAAGTCATGGAGAGTGCTATGCATCAACTAGGTCAGGTACCCTTGCAAATCACGCAGACCACACTGATCTAAAAGGTTACGAAGGGTCTGACGTGACACTTGGTGCCTCTCACCTCCCTTAAACGTGCCTGAAGTTGTGTGAAATTCATCATCCGGTTCTGCAGGGCATGGTTTACAATGAAGTGATCTTCAGTGTGTGATGTAGCCAAAGGATGTCCACTTCTTTGCCTTTCTGTGAATCTTCCAGTCTATGTATCTCTCTTGCAACCTGCTGATGACACTATGTGACACTATAAGTTCAGTGGCATGATGAGGAGGACTGTTTAAATCCCAAATCAAATTGATCCCCTACATTTATTAGGTGATTCAGGGATCAAACACCTATTGTGAATTTTTCCATTAAGATGCTTGTTAGAGATCAGCAAGTTGTGCAAAAAGTACTGAAGCACTGAACAGTTGGACTTTGGGGCTTCAAGCTAAGAGAGGGTTCTTTCAGTTCTTAAAAAAAAAATTCAAGAAATTGTTCTCCTAAATTAAACCCAAAAAACCCAAATACACTAATTTTTAGCATATATATATATTTAAAATATATATATTATATAATAATATATATATATTATATAATATAACACACCACCACAAAACATGCTCACAACATTAGTGATATTTGGCTTTTGGTTAAAATTTCAGAATGAACATAAAATTTCCTGAATTTTTTTTTAAATGAACTGAATGGGACCATATATATATTCAGCAATATCTTCAAACTTTTCTGTCTTATTTGACTGTAAGGCGTAGAACATCTTGCTCTATTCCACATATGTGATCATTTAAATCAAACTGTAACTATGATTTTCCTAAGCTCAACTGTTGCTTGCTGTCAACAGCTAGCCTTAAGAGGGGTGTTCACTGTAAAAAAAAAAAAAAAAAAAATTTACATATAACCGGATAGGGAATTTGGAAGGTATAGAGAGGTCCACTTTTTAAAATCTTCATCTGACAAGATCTTGCACTGAAGGACCCACTGTTTTTCTTACAAACAACCCATTTTTTTGAATGACAATTTAAAATACTTTAAATTTTTTTAAAGGGGGCACTTTCAGGGGGAAACTGAACACTTACAGCACAGCCAGGTCTCCCCACAGAGGACAGCTGATTGCTGGGGTTCCCACCAGGACCATGTGATCTGCTCATTATTTAGTGATTCTTAACAAATATGTATTTCCAAAAATGAAAAAAAAAACTTTAGTGAATATAATGACATCCGTCACAGCCATATATTCAGCTCTCTGACACTTGTTATACCAGAGTGGCTCCTACTTATCCCTGTTTCCAATGTGCTATAAAAAGTTATTACCATTTTATAAAATGATAGCGTTTGGCTTGGAAATGCCATTGCTTTGTGGCTGGTTGGTGTCTGACTTCTGGGACCCCCACCCATACTGTGAATAAAGGGATCATAGTGCTGACTTTGCGCTGCAACCCCTTTTATTGTATTTTTCTTCTCAGTGGCACTTCCGGCCACAAAGCTGTTCCACAGTCAGGTCACATTCAAGTGAATAGGTAGGTGTCAGCCTGCACAGCTGGTCCATAGGATTACTTCTGTGCAAAGAAAATTTTGAAGGTGCCTATGATATGATAAGGCCTGTTTGTCACTGTCATAGAAATGTGTATTGGAGGAGGCGTAATAACAGAGTGTTATGTATATCCCGTATTATTGTAGCCATGCATGTATTGTATATACTATCAGAAAAGAAATATTGCCAGTAACTCCGGATAAAGAGAACAAGAAAAAGCGTTTTAATATTAAAATCATGGAAAAAAAAAAGGCCAGGGGGCCAAAACAGAGCTGACCTTTCAAGCCCCCCAACTCGTTAGATTGTTATACTAAAACAATGTGACCCCCCCCTCACCCCATGTCTGAAAGTGGATTCTGTTTCCCTGGTCTGTGAATTGTCTAACGGGGCCCTTAAAAATATCATGTTAGATGGTTTTTTTAATTTTATTTATGCTTCTTAAAAAACCAGCCAACCAGATGGGCCCCCTTTTCCCGCTTGGCCATAAAACAGATGTAACTTGAAACAGCTGAAGAATTTTTTTCATAGAAAAGGCAATTCAAATAATGGTCAAATAAGAAAGAAATGTGGTACCATTTTAAAGGGCAAAGTAAGTAGCACTTATCATGAAAAGGAGTTTCTGGCCCCCTTTTAAATATTCCGGCCATCAGCATCACTTCACCCCCAATTAGCCAAGGGTAGGTGGTTACCTGCACCCAGCATGAGGGGAATAAAACCTGTTCCCCAAGAAAGGACTTTTGTTCACAGTCTAGGGCCATATTGGTTTGGGGTGCTTCCCTATTCCCCCTTGCCCCCAAGGGGAAAATCACCCCCTTAAGTTTTAAACGTGATTTTTTTTCCCTTTTTTTTATAACGTGGGTAAGTATTAAGCATTTTTATTTATTTTTGTAACTTAAAATAAGCCAAGTAATTTTTCTAAAAAAAATAAAATTTTTTAAAAATAACCCCTTTGCCTAAAAACCATAACCTTAAAAATGGAACCCCTGTGCTGCAGGAGACCCCGTGGGATATGTTTAACCCTTGCTGAAGGGTTGGAAGGAAAAATTCCCCCATCCCTCATCGCTTTTAAAAACTAAAAAACATAAAAACTAAAAACCTTTTCAAATTTTTAAAAAAAAAAAATTTTGATTTCTGTACCCTCTATTTATATAATATAAAATTATATTTTATATATATAATATATTGGTGGGGAAACCCGCTCTGTACTACCTTAATGAAAATAACTTTGGTAATATACAATAAAAAGCTCTTAATAGAATAAATTTATTGTTTGTTGTTCTTTAAGACTCAAAGGGCCCTTTCCACGGTTTTTTCAGAACGTATTTACAGGTTTTCCGATGAAAATACGTTTGAAATCAGTTGAAAATCGTTGCACATAATCCCCACTAGTGTGGACGTATTTGTAATGATTTCCCGACGGATTCACCATTTACAATCATTGTAGGGGGGTGAACCGTCCGGAAAATTGAATGTCAATTTTTTTTCCGTCCGGATTCCCGTCGCAATCCGCGGCGGCAACCCGGGAACGGGTTTTGCGTGTGTGAACGACGCCCGTTTTTATTAAAATCAATGAAAATGGTGTGACTTTTTCGGACGATTTGCCGAGGGGAATTTTTCCGTCGGCAAATCCTTTCCGAAAAACCCGTGTAAGGGCCAAATAGCAAATAAGACAAATTAGGGCAAGGTTTGAACGAAAATAAGAAATTTAGGTAACACGGTAATATTTTATAACTTGACACCCAGGGTGGGCCCCTAAGTACACAGGATACATTACTTGTTTAGATACTTTGTTTTTAAATAATGCTACAAATTGTTATAAAAGTGTTCAGTAACTTGTTTTTATATTAGTATAGCTATAAAGGTGTATTATGTTTTATACGTTCTTTATTTTTGGGGGATTTAAATTATTAAGACAATTAGTTTAATCATTGACAGGTGTTTCTAGTTTTAGACTTGCGAAAACCCCGTTTTTAATAGTTTATAAAAAAAAAAATTAAAAAAAAAAAAAAAAAAAAACTCTTGCACCTCAGTGCATTATGTGATGAACCTGAGGAAATCATAGACGAAACGCGATGTTCCGTACGTAATAAACCTTTTTTGGAACTAACCCAGGTTTGCACTAGTATTATCTCTCACGCCTATCAGTCTAAAACGGCCATAGAGGACATTGGTTCAGTCTTTACTGAATCCATTTGCTTTTCTTTTTATTAGAGCATTAGCGCTTGGTTTACGCAATTAAAACCTTCTTAAAGGGGGTGCAGATTTTTTCCCAAGAATACACCAGTATTTACAAGGACTGGGCCGTTTCACTGCTTGGGGCAAAACCCCGGCCAAAAGTCGACCGCTTTTTTTCTGATGCACGACCGTGTTTTTTGTCACGTTTTGCACAAAAAAACGGGTCGGGTTCCCGTTTTTTTGTGATGCTTTACTTTTTGTCCTTTTTTATGTTTTTTTTTTTTAGATGAAAGGGGAGCCCCAAGGTACAGTGGAAGCCTCTATCACAAATGGGACAGTCAATGAGCCCGGAAGGGGAAGGGAAGTAATATCAAATTATAATATATTATGCCTTAGCATGTCCTTTGTTGGTTTTTGACCACATGACATGCTAAGGCATTTAATTTTGGGGCAATGGGGGGGGGATTTCTTTTCCTGATTGTTTATAGTAGGAAAACACTGTGCTTGCACTCAAACCCACAGGGGGGGGCGAAGGGAAGGGGTTTGTGCCCCCCATACCGTGACAGAAAGTGGCTCCGCCCATTCCACTCAGCCCCAACATCAAAGCGCTTTACAGCAATGTACAGTGTGATGTAGGTGGCTACAAGAGGGTGGGGGAGTAAGCCATCTCATCCAAACCCACTACACTTTGCACTACACTCAGCAGTCTAGCGGGTGGGGGTTTACATATCTAACCTTTCAGTATTTTTCACGGAGAACTCCCCTTTAAAAGGGGGTTTTGCAATGCAATTCTTACCTTTTAACAAGGGAAATGTAAAACAAACATGTGAGCCCCTAAAAAGCTGCAGGGCGGGGGGGGGTGGGCAGAGGTGAGGAAAAAAGGGGGCACCCAAAAACGTAACTAAAAAAATACATTAAAACAGTGCAGAAAACCCTTATAGACTGCCTTTCTCCCCACCCCTTTCATTTTCCCTGTCATCAAAAAGAATTTTTTCACGCAAGCGCGGCCTGTCGCTCCCGGTCTGTCAGTGGAAGCTTTCAGGTAACTGGGGGGGGTTTGAAAAAATGTTTGTATTTACAGGCTTCACTTTTTGTAACAATATATTTGAAAGTGTTTAAAAATCCCCATTTTGGAGGATCCCACGTCAACATTACATCGTGGCAAAACCCCTTTAAGTGGATACATTTTCTGTTACAGTCACCTTTCTGTCTCCATGGCTAAGGAAACCAAAGTTTACTACACTATATAAAAAACACCTAGCATGTTTTTTCTCACTATCTGAATGAAATCAAAATAAACCTTTTCCTGTTTTAGGTCAATTTGGAAACCAAAAATTTTTTATATTTGCCAAAAAAAGCCAAATAAGAGAGAGATTTTTTTAAAGCCTTTTTTATTACTTTCGCAAATCAAAAGTTTAAAAAACAATGGGTTTCTGGTGGGAAACTGGTAAAATTGTGTCATTAAACCACAGATAACCTATCCACAGTGAACAGTTTACTGTTTCCATGGGCTGAAAAGGCCACTCTGTGGAAGAAGCCCTTGCTCCAAAAGAAACATATAAACCAGATTAAATTTTTCAAAAGCAACCCGGGAAAAAAGACCTCAAATTTTTTTAGACATGTCCCGTGGGGCTATCAAAACTAAAAATTGAATTTTGGCCATAAGCCCATTTTTACGTTTGGGGGGAAAAAGGGGGAAGCTTGGAAGCCTAAGAACACATCCCAAACGTGAAAACACGGGGGTGGCAGCATCATGTTGTGGGGTTGTTTTGGTGCAGGAGGGGTTGGTGCACTTCACAAAATACATGGCTTCATGATCAAAGAAGATTATGTGGCAATACTGAAGCAACATCTCGAGGCATCAGCCAGGAAGTTAAAGCTTGGGCGGAAATAGGTCTTCCAAATGGTCAATGACCCGAAGCATACTGCCAAACTGGTTACAAAGTGGCTTAAGGATAACCAAGTCAATGTTTTGGAGTGGCCATCACAAAGTCCTGATCTCAAGCCTTTAGAAAATTTATGGGCAAAGTTGAAAAGGCAGTTTCAAGCAAGACCTCCAAACATGGCTCAGTCACACCAGTTCTGTCAGGAGGAATGGGCCAAAATTCATACCAACCATTGTGAGAAGCTTGTGGAAGGATATCCAAAATGTTTGACCCACGTCATACAGTTTAAGGGCAGTGTTACCAGATACTAATGAAATGTATGTAAACTTTTGACTTTGCAGAAAGTAATAAAAATGTCTTAAAAACTTCTCTCTCTCATTCTACCGGCATTTGGCAAATATAAATAATTTTGGTAATCCTAACTGACCGAAAACGGGTAAGGTTTATTCTGATTTCATGTCAGACAGTGAGAAAAACTTGCATATGTGTATTTTTTTTACAGTGTATGTAAACTTCTGGTTTCAACTGTACTGGAAAGAGTATAGATCTAAGTAAACTTTTAGAATATTTGTTGGACTCATGAGGGGCTTAGCTGTATTGTCTCCGAAGACCGTCCATAAATATTAATTTTCAAAGAAAATCAGCACTGGGGCGTTGGGACCTGTACCCATAAACACATTGGCCCTCCACTAAATAATTTGCCATGTCATATATTCATATATATAAATATACATATGATAATGGACCTCTTGAATATTTAGGTCATGAGCCATGCCCACATATATCTACTATAAAGACCAATACCACCAATAATAAACAGACCCCTATGCTGTAATGTTATTTCCTAAGTGCACCACTGAGGAATAGGACCTCCATTTGTACCTGATGGTAATAAGGCCTCTTTTGTGACCCACACAGGAATATTGAATGTTTTTGTGCCCTGTATTAGTGTTCCCACACTTTACTTCTCTGACACCAATAGTGGTTTGCTTTATGCAACACGCTTTAAAAGAGCTCCCTTTGTTTTGTTTCCCCACACAGCAACAGTACCCTTTGTGCTCCACACACTTTTACATTGCATTGTAGTGCACTACAGTGAAATGATGCCTCTCAGTGCCCCCTCATAGTAAATATTATCCCTTAATGCCCCCCACCTACAGAATAAGCATGCACCTTTAGGATCTGCCCCTTTGTATGCTACACACAGTAAAGAGGAAACCCCTTTGGTGCCCTTGGACTATAATGTTGACTTTTTAAGCCACACCCTAAGTAAGAATTCCCTCTGTGTCCCCACATATGATAAGAATAATCCAAAATCGTTCCCCCGCACAGTTGAGATGCCCCTTTAGTATTTCCTAAACACTAAGATTTCCCACTGAATAGTGTCCCCCTTTTCCCTCCCTCACAGTAATGATGCCTTCATATTGCCTCCACACAGTAAAGATATCCCTTAATAATAATAATAATAATAATAATAATAATAATCTTTATCTCTATAGCGCCAACATATTCCGCAGCACTTTACAAATTAAAGGGGGAAACTCAGTCATTCACATAAAAGACTTACAAATGAGACAAAGGTGTGAGGGCCCTGCTCGTGAGAGCTTACAATCTATTAGGGTGTATGGGTGAAACATACGGTAAGAAGTGCCAAGTTTACAATGGTCCGGCCATGTTTCATAAATAGGGGGTGGTTTATATCCCTTAATGATATTTCCTTAGTGTTTCCCATGATGGAGATGTAATTATCTATCTATCCTTCAAACTAAACCTTACTAAAACTGAACTTCTTGTCATTCCGTCATCTACTAACCACTCCCACCCTACTGGTTCTCTCTCAGTGCATGGTACTGCCATAACTCCTAGGCAGCAGGCCCGGTATCTTGGGGCCATACTAGTCTCCAATCTATCCTTCACCCTATATATTCAATTCCTTGCTTACTCCCTTTACTTGCACCTCTCTTATTCTTTCCCGTCTTGACTACTGTAACTCCTAGCTTATTGGCCTCCCTCTTTGTAAACTCTCCCCTCTCCAATCTGTCTTGAATGCAGCAGCCTAGCTCATCTTTCTTTTCAGATGCTATACTGATGCCTCTACCCCATGTCAGTCACTGCACTGGTTGCCCATTCAGCACAGGATACAGCATAAAATAATCACTCTCACCCATAAGGCTCTCCACAGCGCTGCACCCCTCTACATCTCCTCCCTCATCTCTGTCGACCACCTTACCTGGTCTCTCTGCTCTGCTGCTGATATTAGATTACAATCCTCAATCATCCAAACCTCCCATGCCCATCATCAAGATTTCACCCGTGCTGCACCAGTTGTCTGGAACGTGTTATCCTATATGATCAGGCACAATTCTAACCCTCATAGTTTAAAGTGCACCCTGAGAATACATTTTTTTAGGCAGGCTTACCAAGATCCCTAATTGCTAACCCTCCACATTCTGCCACACACACTTCTGACACTCCCAGCACTTGGGCACTCACAGGCACTTATCTGTATATAGATGTACTGTCCGGGTGGCCGGTTCATCCACATTTTATGTAAACCACCCCATATTTATGAAAAATGGCTGGACCATTGTGTAAACCAAGCACTTCTCACAGTTCGTCTCACCCATACAACCTTATAGATTGTAAGTTTTCGCGAGCAGAGCCTTCACACCTTGTGTCTCATCTGTAAGTAGTTTATTACTGTGTAATGTATGTCTTTTTGTCTGTACCTATACCCTCTAAATTGTAAAGTGCTGCAGAATGTTGGCGCAATACTGCACACCTCCCTAGTTTTTATTTATTATGTGCAAAATAATAACAGTCTAACATCAGTAATGTGTTTTAAATACTGTTTTTGTCTCACAACATAATACAACATGATCACAAATTAATGAGTAGGTGTGGTCGAGTAATGGGCAACCAACAGAATCAACCATCATGACGTGCCTGCTGCTAATTTGATGTAACTGACTTATTTAATAAAAGGGGGTTGTTCTAATAAATAGCAGTGGACTTCAATTAGTGAGGTCATTCATTCTGTGAAGAAACAGGTGTCCATAATGGCCCGTATTTAATGACGGAGGGAAGCCATTGTTGCACCTGCTGGTTTTAGCCCATTCTCGGTGAGTACTCTCGTTCCAGATATTGTACTAAAGGAGAAAGAAATTTGATCAAGAAGTTGATTGGAGAGGGCAAAACATATAAAGAAGTGCAGAATATAATTTGCTGCTCAGCTTAAAAGATTACCAATGATTTCCTACCAGAAACACCAGGTAGGGGGGAAAAACTACCATTGAAATAGATCA
>JAODAL010039489.1:0-37952 GCA_025379985.1 Phyllomedusa bahiana | reverse complement strand
CAAAAAAACCCCCTTTTTTTCAACCCCAAAAATAAAAATTTTTTCCTTAGCCTAATTCACAAAAAAGGGTTAATTACAACTGTATCTCTTGTTTGTGGCGTAGAAAACACCAATGAACACGACAAAGCTACTATTTTTGTGCGTAATTCTTTGGGAAAATTTCACCGGGGGTTAATTAAGCTTTTTTTGCTGGTTCTACCCCAAAAACCCTTTTTCACCCCCAAAATAAAAATTTTTCCTGTACCTAATTCACAAGCAAAGGTTTTAAAACTGTATCTTTTGTTTTGTGGGTAGAAAACACGCAATTGAAACACCAAAAACTACATTTTTGGGCCAATTCTTTGGCGCAATTTACACCCGGGGGTTAATTAAGCGTTGTTTTTGCTGGTGTCTGACAAAAAAAACCCTATTTTTAAACCCCAAAATAAATAAAATTTTCCTGACCTAATTCACAAACAAATTTTAATTTACAACGTATCTTTTTGTTGTGTGGCGTAGAAAACACGAAATTGAAACACGCTACAAAGTACAAATTGTGGGCCAATTTTTTTGGCGCAATTTCATCCGGGTTAATTAACGTTTTTTTGCTGGTGGCTGACAAAAAAAACGTTTTTTTTTAAAACCCAAAATATATAAATTTTTCCTGTACCAAATTCACAAGAAAAGGGGTTAAATTTACAACGATCCTTTTTTGTTGGCTAAAAACACGAAATTTTGTAACAGTTCAAAGCTCTTTTTTGGGCTAATTCTTTGGGCAATTTCCATCCAGGGGTTAATAAGCGTTGTTTTGCTGGTGTGCTGACAAAAAAAACCGTCTTTTTCAACGCCAAAATATATAAATTTTTCCTGTAGCCTAATTCACAAGCAAAGGTTAATTACAACTGTATCTCTTGTTGTGTGGCGTAGAAAACACGCAATTGTAACACGCTACAAAGCTACTATTTTGTGCGGCTCAATTCTTTGGCGCAATTTACATCCAGGGGTTAATTAAGCGTTGTTTTGCTGGTGTGCTGACCAAAAGAAACCGTCTTTTTCAACGCCAAAATATATAAATTTTTCCTGTAGCCTAATTCACAAGCAAAGGTTAATTACAACTGTATCTCTTGTTGTGTGGCGTAGAAAACACGCAATTGTAACACGCTACAAAGCTACTATTTTGTGCGGCTCAATAATTAAGCGTTGTTTTGCTGGTGTGCTGACAAAAATAAACCGTCTTTTTCAACGCCAAAATATATAAATTTTTCCTGTAGCCTAATTCACAAGCAAAGGTTAATTACAACTGTATCTCTTGTTGTGTGGCGTAGAAAACACGCAATTGTAACCCGCTACAAAGCTACTATTTTGTGCGGCTCAATTCTTTGGCGCAAGTTACTTCCTGAGGTTAATTAAGAGTTTTTTTGCTGGTGTGCTGACAAAAATAAACCGTCTTTTTCAACGCCAAAATATATAAATTTTTCCTGTAGCCTAATTAACAAGCAAAGGTTAATTACAACTGTATCTCTTGTTGTGTGGCGTAGAAAACACGCAATTGTAACACGAGACAAAGCTACTTTTTGTGCGGCCAATTTTTGGCAATTTCATCCAGGGTTAATTAAGCGTTGTTTTGCTGGTGTTCTGACAAAATAAACCGTCTTTTTCAACGCAAAATTTATATAATTTTTCCTGTAGCCTAATTCACAAGAAAAGGGTTTAAATTACAACTGTATCTCTTGTTGTGTGGCGTAGAAAACAGCAATTGTAAACACAGCTACAAAGCTACTATTTTGTGCGGCTCAATTCTTTGGGCGCAATTACATCGCGGGTTAATTAAGCGTTTTTGCTGGTGTGCTGACAAAAATAAACCGTCTTTTTCAACGCCAAAATATATAAATTTTTCCTGTAGGCTAATTCACAAGCAAAGGTTAATTACAACTGTATCTCTTGTTGTGTGGCCGTAGAAAAACACGCAATAGTAACACGCTACAAAGCTACTATTTTGTGGTGGCTCAATTCTTTTGGCGCAATTTACATCCAGCGGGTATAATTAAGGGTTGTTTTGCTGGTGTGGCTGACCCCAAGAAACCGCTTTTTCAACAGCCAAAATATATAAATTTTTCCTGTAGCCTAATTCACGAAGCAAAGGTTAATTACAACTGTATCTCTTTTGTGTGCGTAGAAAACACGCAATTGTAACACGCGACTTAGCTACTATTTTGTTGTGGCCTCAAATCTTTGGCGCAAATACATGCAGGTTAATTAAGCGTTTGTTTTGCTGGGTGCTGACCCCAAGAAACCGTCTTTTCACGCCAAAATATATAATTTTTCCCTTAGCCTAATTCAACAAGCAAAGGTAATTACAGCTGTATCTCTTGTTGTGAGGCATAGAAAACACGCAATTGTAACACGCTAACAAAGTACTAGTTTGTGGGCTCATTCATGGCGCAATTTACATCCAGGGGTTAATTAAGCCGTTGTTTTGCTGTGTGCTGACAAAAATAAACCGTCTGTTTTTCAACGCCAAAAATATATCATATTTCCTGTAGCCTAATCATGGCCGATGCGGTTAATTAAGCCTGTTTGTGCTTTATACATTTAGTAAAACACACAGTGTTTTTAAACGGCACATACAAGTACATTTTTCCTGACCTTTGTGGAGCGCAATTAATCCAAGGGTTACCCAACGCTTTACAGGGTTCATTTGGAGTCAAAAACCGGGTGTATATTTATCATAAACAGTATATCATCACAAACAGTGTCCTGTAAAACAATTTACAACAAACAGTATGTCAGACAGAGAGGTGGCAGGCTCGCACCTGCGAGTGGCATTGGCACAACATTCCTGGAGACAGGGCCCAGGTCGCAGCACAGCAAGGGACGTTCGCAGCAGGGTCCTCGGTGAGGCCACAACTGCCAGCTGATCATCAGCGGCCGTGTGTTATGTTCCGCAACCCAGGGTCTTGATTGGTTGACTAGTCATCCTCTCCTCCCCAGTGACATCTGACAACACCCGCCAAAGAGTCGGTGGAACCGCAGACACAACCCTTAGTTGGCATTGCCCGGGAGTGTCATCGGCCCTGCACCTGACCTTCAGCCCGCCTCTGTCCATCTGGTTCCCTCGCCAGAGATCACTATGTGGTCTGGCTCAGACGCCACTATAATATCGAGAATGAACAATTTGAGGAGGCAGTCAGCAGCTACTTGGCAGCGAAGAAATTGGGGCCAATATTTCGCCTGCTTCTTTGCAGTAGCGGCAAAGTAAGATGTGGAGAGTGGCAAGGGAGGTCATGTTTGGTGAGAGTCAGCCTCGGCATACCAAGGACCGGCTGATGAGGACAGCGTGACGATGAACTCCAAATAGATGATGATGTGTCGCCGAGCCGCACTTGGGAGCCGGTGAAGCAAGGGCTTCAAACATCGACAGGAGAAGAGGGCGTCAGCTTCGCGCAGGCAGCAGTGCAGCCAGCAAGCTGGGTTGTGTGGCCGTGAGTCACAGGATAGCAGCAGTGTGAGGTCGGGAGCCAACGGCCACGGGGTAACAAACCCGCTTCGCAGGTCCAAGAAAAGTATACGGCACAGGGTTCAGCGAGGCAGCGGCGGCAGTAGTCACTCAGTGCGGACGAGTGGCGGAAAATACGATACACGGTCGGTGTGCAGTTCTATGCTAAGACACCGGAGAGCCGAATAATGGGTATATGTAGAAACTGTGGGCAAAAGTGAAAGCGTGCCAGGAGCTAACGTTGGCACCCACGGCCCTGCGTCAACACATCAGCAATCACCCATCCGGTGTCCTGGGAGAAACGTGGCTCAGATGTGTGGTCCATTCCTGCCGCCGCAGCACAGCACAGCAGAGCGCCCAGTGGCACGCATCCATTGCAGCCAGTCAAGGCTCCACCACTCTCCAGGCAGAAGGGAGCTGTTTCATCTTTTGACATCATCTCCGGTCCAGATGCTCCTGCTCCTCGCTACTCAGCGCCAGCATCGAATCAGCGAGGCGATGCAAAGAGAACAACAAGTAAATGCGTCCAACCATCCTAAGGTGCACAGCGACCGTGCTCCTCGTTCCAGTTGTGGTACTCGCAGTCCCCTCCCTTCCAAATGGTGGACTCTGCACCGTTACAGAGAACTAATGGCTTGTGCCGAGTGATAATGAGAGTTCCAATCCGTATTTTCTTTCCAAAAAGCAGTACCAGCACTTCATAAATATGTAGAACAGAAGGTGGTCCAGCTCCTTGACTTAATCGTTGTTTTTCCAAGGTGCACGGGCAAAGCGCCGGACGTCTGGAGATGTAAACTACTACGGTCAGGGCCAGTACATGTCCTTTACGCCACCAGGGTGAATGGTGCTTCCAGCCCATGCACACCAACAACTTGGACAGGAGACGCCGCTTTCCCCTCCTCCAAGTTGCAAACGCTGCACTGCGCCAATGTCCCCTCCTCCTCCTCCACCACCACGACCATCCAGAGCTACACAATACTGCCCCATCATACCACATGTTAGGCAACAGCGTGTCCCACGCAGTCTACACCTGCTTGCCTCGGTGGCGAACGAAGTCCACACAGGGGAGGAACTAGCTCCTCAAGAATTCGATGGTTGCTTTCTCCTCCGCGCCAAACTTGCAAATCGGAACCATGGGACGGACAATGGGAGGAACATGAGTCCGCGCTGCACCGAGGATGGAATGACCATCGCGCCCTGCATGGCGCACGTTTCAATCTGTTGTGAAAAAGGTTCCATGAAGTCTTCCACCGATCTTCCGAACATTCTGAAAATGGCCAGGAAACTGTGCATGCACTTATATCCATACGTACAAAGCCAGGACACAACCCTCCTCGAGTTATTAAGCGGCAGAGAACGCTCCCCCAAAACCCCTGATTATGCGATGTTTCCCCCGCTGGAAATTCCCCTGCACATTTTTCGACCCGAGCTGTAGAACAGAGAAAAGAGCCATTAACGATTTGTTTGATGATCCAGCAGAACAGAAGTAACTACTCCCCCTGTGTAACTTTGATGTCAGCCATGGCACTCATGGCGTGACACCTCCATTGTTGAGGCCATGTCGAGGATGCGACGTTATTTGGTCATCGCCCAGGACTACGTGATGAATAACACATTCCACTGCTCAGTCCTGAAACAAGAATGCTGAAAAACTGGTCTGGGCAGGACTGGAGAGGTGGCGACTACATCTCGTGGCCACATAGTCCGGTGGGGGACTGAAATGGAGAGGATGAGGAGACATTGGAGCAGAGCATTGTCTGGTGAAATGAGTTGGATTTTCTACCAGGTGACAAAAGAGGAGGAGCAGAGAGCACTGGGAGGAGGTGGATGGAGATGAGGAAGACGAGGCAGATGACCCCCAAGCACCGGTGGCAGTAATAACAGTGGAAATGGAGGCAGGGAGCCCCTCGGAGTCACTTGTGCAGCATGGCCCGCAGCATGCTTATTTGCCTGGCTAGTGAACAGCCTGAATAGTCAGCATCTGGCAAGAGGGCTTGACTTCTCTTGGCTCTCCCACCCTATAGGACCCCTCGCTACCATGTTCCAAAGGGGAGCCTTTTCCCAGCTATTGAGAGGGAAGAACAAACCAAATACAATAGGATATCTCAGTAATCAGTTTGGCTGCTGCCTATGTGCTTCATCCCCCCCCCGTCCCTCCTCTGACAGGTCTGACCGGTGTTCCTCACCGCTCCACGTACTACTGGCCGGGCCTGCTGGGGGAAGGTGGGGGAAGGAGCATACCAGCTCCATCCAGTAGTAACCTAATCTGGAGTGCACGATGATCAGCCTTCCTTCAACCGCCTAGTGAGGAGGGCAGTCGCCACCAGCAGCAAGCAGCCAGCAGGACCTGGACAGTCCCCTGAACCAACAGGTTGTGGCACCTACCTTGACAGCACTCTGCCACCTCAGTTATAAGATCCGCTGGGACAACTGGGCACCTAACTGAAGTGTGGCCGCACTCTTGCCGAGTTTGCAGTGGAGAAGCTGTCCTGCCCGGCCAAAAGTGGGGCATCAGGAGCGGGTGTTCATGCGCGGGGCCATGCGTTACCCCACCAAGGAGAACCCGCTTGTGGTCCACGGGAAATGTTGGAACACATGACCTTGTCCAAGATGAATTCAGGCGTGGATCGGCCCAGGATTTCCACACACCAATGCATTAGGCGTCAGTCTGGGTTCAAACTAACTGCCTCAAGCCACTATTACTGATGCTAGCCACCCATACTGAATGCCACACATCGCTGCCAGTTTCTCCATCTGCCTACCACATCTTTACCAGGACTGTTATTTGCAACCCACGCTCAACACTCTGTCATTGTGCCACTCTAATGGACCTCATGCTGCTGCTGCTGTTGCTGTTTGCCGTGACATCCACACTGTTCATTGTGCCACTCTGTCTGACCCTCAGCAGCTGCTTGATGGCTGCTGCATGTTCCCGTCCACACTGTGGTCATTGTCACTCGCCTGACCTCATGCTGCTGCCTCGCGCCGTGACCTCCGCTCTCAGTCATTGTGCACACTGTGCTTCCCTCCTGTTTTTGCCACCCTCCAGAATGTCATTGTGCCCACTGCCTGATCTCATGACAGCTGCTGTCGTGACCTCCACACTGTGTGGATTGTCCACTCTGTTGGCCTATACTGTTTTGGCCCGCCATCCAGACTGTCCATTGATGCCACTCGCCTGATCTCAGCTGCTGCTGTCCGTGTGACCCTCCACACTGCTATCATTGTGCCACTCTGAGGCCTAATACTGGTTAGCCGCCTCCAGAAATGTCTTGTGGCCCACAGCCTGATCTCATACTGCTGCCGCGTGACCTCCCACACTGTGTGATTGTGCCACCTCACTGTGGCCTAATACTGTATTGCCGCCTCAGAATGTCATAGTGCCACTGCCTGATCTCATGCTGCTGCTGTCGTGACCTCCACACGAGGTATCATTGTGCCACTCTGTGGCCTAATACGGTTTTGGGCCGAATACAAGTATGTCACTGTGTGAAACTGCCGGAACCTCATACTGATGCCGCAGTGACATCCACACGGGGGAGTGTGCCACTCCGTGGCCTAAGTCTGTTTTGCGCCGCCCAGAATGTCTTTGGGCAACGGCCTGATCTCAGCGGATGCTGTCCGTACCTCCACACTGTTCATTGTGCCACGCTGTGGCCTAATACTGTTTAGGCCGCCTCCAAAGTCATTGTGCCACTGCCTGATCTCATACTGCTCCGCCGGGAACCTCCACAAAGTGTATTGGCCACTCTGTGGCCTAATACTGTCTTGCCGCCTCCAGAATGCATTGTGCCCACTAGCCTGATCTCATGCTCTGCTTTCTTTCTTCCTTGACCTCCACACGGTATCAGTTGTGCCACGCTGTGGCCTAATACTGTTTTGCCGCCTCCAGAATGTCCCATTGAGCCACTGCCTGACCTCATTCTGCTGCCGCCCGGGGGGGGGGCAGGGGGGGGGACGGGGCGGGCGGGGGGGGGCGGGGGGGGTCGTCAGGTGACCACGCTGTGGCTTCCTCCCTCGTGTTTTGCCACCTCCGAATGTCATTGTGCAACCTGCCTTGAACCTCATCTGCTGTGGCTGCCGCGTCCCACCCTCCACACTCTGTCCACTAATGTTGCCACCTGAGCTCTCAGCTTGTTTTTGTTTCTAAACTTTTCCTGCATGACTTATCAGCTACATCCCTCCCGCTTGAGTTTTTTGGTCAGTCTTGCCCTCTTAAGTGCCAGGGAAATTGAAGGTGAAGCGATTCTAATAGCGCGAAGTCATCTGCGTGTCATAACTAAAACACAACATTGTAATGAAGACCAAACCAAGCTTCCTCCCTGCATATTTAACATGGCAAACATTCTACAGCACCCGCAGGCTCTGTGCAGCCTGAAATAGCTGCTTTTTAACGCGATTTTCGTGCCCGAAGTAATTCAACGAACGATTTTGTTGGAAAATGCGGCGAAGTAAAAAAAAAAAACCGAAGCGAATTTTGGAGAATTCGCACCCATCTCTACGCTAACATATCCAGTCAATTGGAGCGCCAAATAGCATTCAAATTGTAAGAAAAAAACTTGATTGAGTTAGCCCAAAGTGTGGGAGATATGAACTGACCAATAAACAAAACAAAAGAAAAACAAAAGGGATCGAGGCTCCACTGTGATTGGTGGGACATGAGCGGTAATTTTAAAGTAGCCAATGGGGGCCGGATTACCATGATTGGCTGCCTGAACTGCGGGAAGTATGAATAGGCTAATCATAGGGGGAGCTACTCCTCTATGTGAAAATGCATAGGAAAAAAACCATTTGTTAGAAAGAACTGATAGCGGCTGAATTGTCGTGATAGGTAGTGTTAATTGCGGGAAATATGGATGAACCAATCACAGAGGGAGCTTCTCCTCTATGGGAAAGCATATAGAAAAATACATTTACTTTGGGAGAACTGATCACGGTCGTGTTCCGTGGATAAGAGGGAATGCGTTTGCTGGGCTTACGGGAATAAAACTACCATAGGCAGTTTCACTGACACACGGATTTTATATTTTCAATTTTTAATGGAAATTTTTTTTTTTTTTTTTGGTATACTGAATAAACGTACTAATGAATACCAGTATACCGGTATTCTAAAGTGTAATGCCCACTAATAAATGATATGTTAATAAAAACATCACGGTGGTGTTACCGAGAATAAAGTCTGGATTTCGGAATAAAAAACTACTACAACGGACTTTTTATAAGGTGCACTTGCTAATAATAGGGAGTAAAACTCCTATGGTAGTATTGGCCAATCCATATCTCCCGCCCCGTTCACGATTGGTCAAAATTTCAGCACCCCTAGATAGGAACCTACACGTATATTTATTGTTATTATACACCCCGTGATTTATCTATATCACGGGGCTAAGCTCATAAACACCAAATTTATTTATATTTGAAACCTAATACAACTAGATCATGTTATCACTGGTTGATTATCACATTGATCCTCTCTAGTTTTTCTCCCCTGCATTTCAAAGGATTTTCTCCTTTTCTTTCTTGGCACTTCTATTTCTTCGATTGATATCTTCTCATCCAATGTTTCTCTTGATCTTTTTGATTGTATTTCCTCTGTCCAATGGTTGCTTTGATCTCTCAGATAGACACATTCTTCTCCAATGTCTTTCAGTAACACCACTGAACCCCCGCCCCTGCACGTCACAGGTGCAGACACAATTGTATCCAATTGCAACTCATGTATCGTTATATATATTCTGTCCTAACACCATAAAATGTATACTTCTGATGAAGCGAGGGCTCTCTCGCGAAACGCGTAAAGTCTAATCTGTATGTTTTGTTTTTAATTTTGTGAGAGTAAAATCTTGCATTTTTAAGAATAAATACTTTTTTAATGTAATAAGCCTTTAGCTCGGGCTTTTTATTCTGCACGTGCGCCGGGTCCATTTTCTCTTTTTTATTGGCGTCTATCTCCCACCGGACATCAGAGCGGAGCATCAGTGACCTGCGGCTGCCGTACTAAGGGCTACGCTATATAAATTGCCCCGCAAGCCCATATGAGTGTCGTGGCTCTATATTATAAGCGCAACACCCTAAGGTGAGAATCCAATTGTATTCAATAACAAAACTTGTTATAACAGTATAACACTATTGTGCGCCCCCTCTTTTTTCCTTTTTTTGCATATTTCTTACTCTTTAGGAACTCCTTGATTCTCATTCAGAACCTAGTTCTTTTGAATGTTGGTTACTAGGGATGAGCGATTTTATCGACAAAAGTTGAAATCGGCACTGTTTTTAGGCTTATCGGAAGGAGGAGACGGTTTGGAAAGGAAGGGTGATATTGTGTAGCCCAGTGTGTCCTGTGACCTTGATTTGAAAAGGCAATGTTTTTTTACCCCTTTTTTGCCAGCAGACCTCTGATAGGAGGTGAAATTGTCCCTTTTGTTTTTTCAGTTCTATTGCACTCACTGCATGTCAGTGTTCTCAAAACCGGCATATCTTATCCCTATAACTTTTAAATAGTTTTATTAAAGTCCGTGTATCTTTTTGCCGCAAAGAGCTCACTTGTACGCAAATTGTGTTATACATATTTCCTAGTAAATTGCGCCTGTTGTCAGTGGTGCGAAGGCTGCCATATTAAATACATATAACATTTAAATACTCTTATTGCAGTCCGTGCGTTTGTTTGGCGCAAAGAGCTCACTTGTACGCAAATTGCGTTATACATATTTTATAGTAAATTGCGCCTGTTGTCAGTGGTGCGAAGATCGCCATATTAAATCCATATCACTTTTAAATAGTTCTATTGAAGTCCGTGCATCTCAGTTTGGCCCAAATAGCGCACTTGTATGATAGTTTCTTGAAAATTATCAATTGCTAGTCCTACTGGGCACTTGTAAATCTCAGGGACTGAAGGAAGAACACTGTTGATTTGGTGTTACGGTTCCTCCACCAGACCACATTTCACAGATATTCGATGGAAACAATTATGTTTCTAATCCTTGTTGGCCGATGGACATTAGAGGGATTTAAGAATATCTGTGATCTGCCATCTTTGCAGTCCAGTTTCTCAATAAGAGACTGTGAAAAACTCTTCTATACCTATAAATTTTTATCTTTCTGAATATGGAGGGAACAACAGGTGGTAAGCGAGCAAGGAGGGGTGTAGGACATGTAGGTTTGGGGCTCATGCTGCGGCCCATGGCAGGTATAGTCACTTGTTATTCAAAAGTTCTATCAAGGGCATCATTGCTGGTTTTGGGTCATGCCACTGTAAAAGAAACCAATAGTAAAGGTCTTGACAAAAAGCTAATTTTCTGCGCTTCAAGGCCATCAAAATGAAGAGCGGTTACTGGGTGACTCCTTGATCCACGTTCTAAATCAAAAGTCAGCAATTTCCTTTAACCCACTTGACAATAGAATGCAGGAATTTGACACAGGCCTCACTGACCAACTGGGGACCTCTGTTGCATCAGCTTTACGTTCTAATGTCACGGTGGTACAACGTGCTAGCAGTAGAATGGCAAGTAGCCGTAGCAGCAGCAGAAGCAAGACTGGAAAAATATTTTTTTTTAAGTAGTCATTTTCTTATTGGGAATTTGTATTCTGAGTGTCCATAAGGGCATTTTTTTGGTGGGTTTGGAGTCAAGCTAATTTAAAATGGATGCCAGGGGTGTCAATAGGGAAGTATTCCTGCCAGGGGCCGGAATCAGAAAGGGGCCCGGTGATATGTTAAAAATAGGAAGTAGTAATGGGTGGGCACCCCATTTGATTTAACTGCATGTGGCTCTGTCTCTCGCCGCAGCCGCTGTAACTGAGGCCTTGCCAGCTGAACCTCCGTGTTCCCTGTTTGGACGTTCTTGCTGCCACCTGCACCGCATATATGGCAAGTTGTTGGTCCCTGGTGCAAAAAGTGATAGGAGTTTCCTAGCAGTTCCCATGTGCCATTTCCAATAGTGGTGTTTTGTTTGTGTGAAACGGGCCCCGTAGCTGCTGGTACCGCTGTACCTGCTGTGGCTACGCTGTCCTCATGTTTTCGGTTAGCCATTAAACATAATGAATTATTTTAGCCTGTGAATTGTCCCCTGGAGATACACCAACTCTTGGGTATATATGTGAGTTATCCTGGTCTATATTGACACTTATGATGCAGGATTATGTGTGAACATTAATACGGTAGTTTATTTTGTGACTTGTATTGGATGAACATCAATAGTGTACGTTTTTAGAAGTTGTGACCCATTGAGGAGTCCCTGAGATCGGGATTTGTATGTAGCAATTTTTTCGTTGTGTTTATACTAACCTATTGCTGAGGTTTTGAATATAATTGTAATAGGATATTGTTCACATTGACCCGCTATTTTGGACTAATAGACCCTTTTACATTTTGTTGTAGACTGTGTGAGATTACAGTCTCTATTCCCTTTATATATTCACCTATATGAGCATAGGGATAATTTAGGGATTGGTTTAGGAGTTTTTGCGGGGTCGCCCCTTTTTTAGGGCGGTTTCTCCGCTTAGGGTCTTTCTAGTTAAGTATTCCTAGGGAAGGTATAACGGTAATTTACATATCCACGATATTAGCGTCCCCTTAATGCTTGTTAAGAATATAGTCTTTTAGTATATGTTCATTAAAAGTAATATTTTAGTAGGAAGAAATTTTTTTGAGCATATTTAATGATAGTAGTTATAGCTAAAATAGATTACCATAACCAAATATTGGTACTACTTTCTGACACCACAACATGAAATTTTAACTAGAAATCCTAGTGTCTCTTTTAATAGCCAACTGAAATCCATCCTTGACTGTGGTCTGTACTCGGGTATCATTACAGAGAAACAAGCGGCTTCCTTTTTTGTTGAATTTCCAGTCTTATCTATATTGTATAGTTTACCTAAAACCTACAAGACAATTCACCCTCCACCTATCGTTTTGGATAGTAACCTCTCTTATTGAACTACTATCTGAATGGCTTGATAGCATCTTACAATCATTAGTATAGAGGATCCATGGGTTCTTACAAGATACCCAAGACGTTTTGCAATATTTTGAGAATTCGATTTGGCTCCCTCACTTCACATGGCTTACTTGCGGCATGGAGTCCCTTTAAACCAGCATACCCTTTCATATAGCTATTTTAGCAGTTATGTTTCATCTTTCTGCATATAGCCAATAAAATGAGGAAACTTAACAATTTATCATTGCAGTTCTTGTGTTCCTCATGGCACATATTTTTTTTCATTTACAATGATATTATGTTTCTCCAGAAGAGGGGTGTGTCTATGGGGGTCAAGTTTTCTCCATCATTAGCTAATTTGGTCATGGCATGGTGGGAGAGCATGTATATTTACTCTGATTCAAATCCGTATAGCTCTGATTTAGAGTGGTATGGCAGATAGATGACCTTTTGGTCATCTATAAGGGTCCTGTATCTGCCATGCCATCCTTTGTGGATTAGCTAAACAATAATCCTTTACTGTACATTTGACCTTCACTCATCACAGCCGTAGTCATTACATTTCATTTTTGGATCTTTCTTTGACAGGCTCTTCAGGTCATCCTATTATTACATGTACCCATAGTAAATCTACTGTGGCAAATACCTTTTTTTACTATAATAGTGGACATCCGAGACATACTTGCCTCTCCATTCCCATTGGGGAGCTGACTAGGGCTAAGCGCAACTGTTCCTCTTTGCAGTTATATAATCAAGAATCTACCAGCATCTGTAACTGTCTTTCACAAAGGGGTTACCCCAAGTGGCTTTTAAAAAAAGCCAAGGATATTGTCAATCAAAAAGACCGTAATAATTTTTTGCATATAAATATCAATAAGATATCTAAATCTAATATACCCATTCTTGTATTGGATCATGACCTCCAATTTTCCCAAATAAAGGAGTTAGTGTTTAAATATCTTCCAATGCTAACAGATGATACTAAAATGGCAAATATTTTGCAGGACGACTGCAGATGTTTCTAGGAGGTTGATCAATTACACTAGGCAACATTTCCCAAAAGTTATTTTTTTAAATCAAATACTTGTACTTGGTTACAACAAAAGGGATTTTATAAATGTGCAAAACTTGCAATTATGTTATACCCACTAAGGATTTTATGAATATACAAGTAAATAAAAAAAATCACATCATATCACAATATTTTAACTAACATACTACCTCAGTGGTATACATAATTTTTTGCAATACATGTAATTTGAGATATACAGGATGCACTTCCTGAATATTTAAAACCTGTATTTTGGAACATTTCAACATACAGAATCCCGGTTTTCATAATATATTAAATGCAGCAAAGCACCTTATTGGTCAACATAATTTCAATTACGGTCTTTTCAATATTTTGCTATACAGTTCAATCTAATAAACGTGTTGTAAATTTAACAAATAAATTGTGTGATATGGAGGTTTTCTGGATTACAACTCTGGATACTCTATTTCCCTTAGGACTTAATGTCCAAAATGAGATATTATACCATTATTAACAATTTTTCATCATCCTCATCATCCTACGTTATCTTTTTGATATAGCCTACTGCATATTATAATTTTATGTACTTGCAGTTTTTTTTATTGTTTATTGATTTTTATTGTTCCATTCTCACCGTTGCTGCCTAGCGGTATCGGAGTATTAGCTTTGGCCTCGGTCTATGTCTCAAGCGTTCTTTTCCTTTGTTTTAGGGCTTGTTAGCTCTGAGTTGGAATGCATTAATGCATTCTCTTGAGATGTGTCCGATTGTCTTCCCAGGTGTTGCTGAGACTCTCTTGGGGACTAGGGGAGTATTCTTTCTCTGCTTTGGAGGTTCTCCTGATGACACAGGCTTTGCGTTTGGGTCACATGGCGCATTACTTCTTGCTGAAGCTCCGATTCTGAGTTGGCTTTCACACAGGTGATCGGTGAGATTGTTTGGTGGGTGGTAAGTTTACCTGCTTCGTGTATTTAAATGTTTTATACTTTACTTGCTACAACTAAGAACGCTCAGTTCAAAACGTATCACAGAGCCATGTGTGGTATGTCACTGATTTTTATTTTTTGCTATCAATAAATTGTTGTTTTTTATTTGACTGCTGGAAACCTTTTTAGTTCTTTTTGAATACATATTTGCTGATCTACTCCTTTTCTCACTGTGGCCAATTATGATTAAAATTACACAGGATTAAAGTTTCATTGATTATTTCTAAACATGTAGGCCAAGGTATAGAGGATTACCAAATTCACTGCTGTTCTGATTTTGCTTCTTACCTTTTGCAGGGGTACACAAGCTTCCTTAGGTTACCGACTATCTCTCTCTGTTCTAGAGTGCTGGTCATGATGGTCATGTCACTCCTTGCTATTTATAATCATGAACAGAAGCTTGTTTATCTTTCTTACACACAAACTTTAACCCTTTAAAGCTCTGAAGCTTTTTGCCCTGTTAAAACCCCTCCATCAATGTCCCCCTAATAGACTCAGTGAGGAATAGTACAGCTGAAATGTCAGTCTGTTACGGTCTGGAGGTGGATCCACTGGACCACTGCAGGCGATGGCGTAAGCCCACACCAGGGAGTGGAGTCTAAGTGGGACCCGGTTTTCACCAGAGCCCGCCGCAAAGCGGGATGGTCTTGCTGCGGCGGGTGTCCACCAGGTCACTACCACTGGCCGGGCTTGCCTGCAGTGGCGGCCAGGGGTGCAAGGTACAGGAACGGCAGGCAGGCTCGTGGTCGTGGACAGGCAGGAGGTCAGGACAGGCGGCTCTGGTTCGTAGACGGTAGACAAGCCGGAGGTCGGGGCAGGCGGCAAGGTTCGTAGACGGTAAACGTAAGCAAGGAGTCGGTACACGGGAAGGCAAGACAGGAACGCTCTGGAACACTTTCACCATGGAATATACACCAAGGATCCGGCAAGGGGCGGCAGGAAGAGGCCGGACTTAATAAGGAGCAGTGCCCGGCAATAACCAATTACCGGTGCACTGCCTCTTTAAATCTCAGAGAGCCGGGCCGGGCGCACCCTAGGGGCGGAGCTACACGCCGGGAGCTGAGAGCCGACAGAGCAGGAGCGTGGCTGGGTAAGTAGACGCCGGCAGGGGCTGCGGCACGGGCGGACCCCGAACCCGACGTGCGGGACGGGGCTCCGCTGGGAGGGGGGGCACGGACGCGCCTGCGGCCCGGGACAGTGGTCGCAGGGGCGTCCGTTACACAGTCACTGCTGTAGAACCACCCACAGCCTGAGCAGGAAGTGGGAACCTGAAGCTGGCTGTAAATAGCAAGCTCTGTGAACTGGTATGGTGAGAACCATTTTTTTTTTTAGGAAAATTGTAGTTCATTACATCTTTTTATTACATTTTGAGGCAAAAAAACCAAAATATTTTTAAGCAGATCTAGTTCATTTTGTAGATGATGTTCTGATTTTCAGTAAGAAACAATTTATCTGGGGAACACACTTAAAGGGGTTATATGGGAATCCAAAGATTTCATAGAGCACTATAAACAGCATTTATATTGGAAAGTAAAGATAACCCATTACCTTCATGTGTTTCGTTTTTTATTTTTCCTCCTTATTCATCTATCATAACATTCACTTTTTGCTTGTGGGAGAATCAGTGGTTTTCCAGCATCTATTACTTCCAACTCCTAGATTCCATTGCAACCTAGGACTTTCCTTCACAGTTTTCACTCCTAGGGTCTATGTGCTGACATTAGTGTGTAATCTTCCCAGCTCTGTACTTGCTGTCATGATAATGATGATAGCTAGGACTCATGAGTCACTATTTAAACTGTACAGATCTGCAGTCATTAATTTCATGACAGTAGTACACAACCTGCAGCTCTGAACTACAGTCTTCTGCTCCCATTTCACTGGACAACAAATTTTTGCTTCTTTGAAAATGTGAGATGATTATGATTAGCACATTTGAGCTAGGCAGAAATATATTATATATAGTCTGTATCACATAGAAATTTTGAGAAACATGAGATTAGGTTTTACTGATAATGAAGCATTTAAATGTTACCCACAGCAATAGCTACACTGAAACAAAGGATAATGAAGCATTTAAATGTTACCCACAGCATTAGCTCCACTGAAACAAAAGTGTTTTGCTATTGATTTTCGTTTCTATTCAACATCCAGTGCGTCCCGTATTAGTGTCCAGCAATAGTCGGCTAGCATTGATGGATTTCCGTAGCCTTTATATGGCTTTTCCATCTTGGCAGTATCTTGGTTCGCCATATTCATCACTGACGGCACCAAGATTTGCAGGGAAGAATTAAAAAATTTGAATGCAGAAAATGAATTTTCAGTGACATGTTGAACTTCATTGCTTTGTAAAGCTTCAAGAAGGTTGTCAACCAATTTAATGTAGTTTTGTGCTCGATAGTTGCCAAGGAAATTGTTGCAAACATCCTTGAATGATTTCCAAATAATTTTCTCAGGCCCACCAGTAGCTTTGTGGACCAAGAAAAATGCCTTCCTTAAACTTGGCATTTGTTATTCCTGGGAACAGTTGTCTCAAGTAATGAAAACCTTCTGCTACATTGTTCATTGCTTTAACAAAATATTTAATCAGCCCGAGTTTTATGTGAAGTAGAGGCAGAAATATCACTGCTGGATCCATAAGTGCTTTACGTGTGACATTTTTCTGCCAGTGAGTCAACTGGTTACAGATTGGCCACTTCCTTCTACTTTAATGTAGCTGCTTAGCATGGCTGTGTCACTCTCAAATGAGTACTTGGAATATCTGAGCTGTAACCCAAGCAGCAGTGCCACTGCTTTAAACTCTCCACAGATGTTCCAGTTGTAGTTACTCTACTTTTTTCAATAACAGTTCTATGTTCTGGTATGTTTCTTTCATGTGTGCAGCATGGCCAACAGGTAATGAAAGATGAACATTACCATTGTGTAATTAGACAGCCTTGAGGCTTAACACTGAGTCAATAAAGAGACGCCACTGTTTTGGTTCTTGCTCAATCCCCAAAGCTGCGAGCAATCCACCAATGTCCATGCAGAAACACAGGTTATCAACCTGTTCAAGGAACTGGGTAACGTCATCTTAGTGATTTTAAAAGACAGAAACTTTTGTATTGAGTGACAGCAAATGCAATTTTTGAAGTCTTTAATCCAGTAACTCTGCATTTGCATTTGGCAGACTTCGCAGACTAACTCATTCAGTTCTGGCTGTGTTATAAGATGAAGCTCACCAGACATACATGACTCAGAATCTGAATCAACGCCATCTCTGACGCATAGACTGCAACATCTTCATTGGCTGCCTTCTCTAGGCTCCATGTCACTGGTGGCTTTGGTACTGGAAGAGTGTTATCATGTGACACTGGTCTCATAGATGAAGGCAGATTGGAATATTCAATGGTTTTCCTATTCGTAGCAGAGAAACCAGAGACATTGGTTAGACAGAAATAACAGTCCTTTTTTCCCACCATATCATTGGGACAGCTTAAAGGGGATGTATCTCTTCTTTAGTTCGGCTGATTCATACTGCTCTCAGCTTCTCAACTCTGGAAATGCAGGGGCGTCTCTTCGCCTCCCAGCTGGGTGATATCATTCCCCCCCTTCACTGTGCATGCTGGCTCCCAAGATTCCCCCCCCCCCCCACTCTCTGAGTCCACATGTCACTGTGTCTCTCCTATGCAGTCTTATTTGTAAGAGCTATTTACATACCACAGGCTGCATTCAATCTAGACTGAGCAACTGATCTCTTCTCCTCTCACAGCTGGAGATGTGTTACAGCTTTCTATGAACAGCACAGATCTCCCTTCTATGCAGGAGAGTTAGGCACCGAGACAAAACTGTTATGTTTTCTCATTGTAGAATCTGTTGCAGTCTGTTTCTGCTAGGTGTGGAGAGAGAAAATGCTACGGCCCCTAACTCTGAGTCAGGCAGGGATCGACACAAATTGTGCTGTTTCCTGATTGTGTAAGCCCTTCAGTGTAATTCTGTTTCTTCTGGCTGTATAAAGTAAAAAAATGTGCTGGTCCCTTACTCTGAGTGAGAGACACAGCTCCGTGAATACGACCGGGGACTGTACAGAATGTAAATGAGCTCTCAGCTAGTGAAATGCAAGGAGGAGGGATCCGGAGGGATCCGACCAGGACTGGATATCAGTGTAAACAAAAACACAAGATAAGGAATACTGTGAATACAAGACAGCTTTGCTAATGACATCCAATTGCAAAGTTGCTTGTTTTCACTGTCCCCTTATTCTGAAGACCATTTAATGAAATGATAAAACCCCTTTAAGGCATTGACTTCCAAGAATCTCTCAGCCAGCTTCTCAGATCTACAGCACATCCTGCAGAACAGATGTGAGGAGCCCAGAATATGTCTTGATCTTGCATCCTAAGCACAGCTCATAGGCTTTCCTGATGACAGCTGTCTTGGCGCATCTTTGAGGCTTAAGCGTGTTCTCTCCACAAATGTAACAGAAGGTATCATAACTACTCCAACACTGAAGAGACATTTTAACTACATCAAATTGTACTGTAGTAGTTTATAGTTGCTTAGAGTTTAAATAACTTGCAGAATCTTTGCAGCCTCCGCAGGCTGTGTCCAAACATGGCTAAACATGTCTGGGTATGCCTAGTCTATAGCAATTTCATTGAAATTTTGCAACCTCATTGAAATGCAAGGGTTTCATGCCTTTCTTTGCCTATAAATTACATAATAGCACATGTGGACAAGACATGAGCAGCCTAAAAATATTTAAAAAAAACAGAAGATTTCAGAGAACGGTATGTGATATGAAAATTTCAAGGTGATTTTCATGATCAGTAGCTCTAATTACATAAGGTATACCCAAAAGTGTTTTCAGGAAGCAAAATATTTATTGTCCAGTGTTACTGTTAGTAAGTCCTGCCAGCAGGACTCAGAGAGAAACAAACTGTTCACCACCACCCCCCCCCTCCCCCTGAAATTACTCTCATTTAATTACTTCTATTCACTTTCAAACTACAAGCTGGCAAGAGTAAATGCAGCCAGATCATTCTCTGGTCAGGTCATATCCATTACAGGGAAGTGTTCCTGAGCTAAGCTTGGCTTCAAAGCACACTGACTGAATGATGTAATGTTCAGTGAGGCCATGTGAACAATGAACGTCACATGGTTGGCAGGGAATAGAGGGGAGGGAGGACAGGGCTCCTTGCCTGGTTCTGCATAACAGAATAGGTAAATAATTTTCAGTAAGTATTAATTACAAAGTTTAAAGGGGTGTTCCAGGACTGATTAATCCTTGTTCTTTCATCAGGGTATGAGTAAGAATAGAAGAGAAGACTCATACTTAACTCCCGGGCGCTCCTGTTCACTCCCAGCTGCCGATGCATTCATCCCGTGAGGAAGTGGTGACGATCAGTGTTCACATGACAGCTTCAACCAATTACAGGCCCGAGAGGGCTAGGAGTGACCCATTGACGGTGGATCTGCAGGCCTTCCTCAAGGAGTTCCACAGCGTCTTCGAGGAACCAGCCCGTGCCTCTTCCGCCGAGACCACGCTTCTAAACCTACGCCAAGGGGACTCTTCGGTTGGAGACTATGCCGCCCAGTTTCGCACCCTGGCTTCTGAGCTGTCCTGGAATGAGTCCTCGCTTTGCGCTATGTTCAAGAAGGGGCTCTCCTGGAGAGTAAAGCATGTGCTGGCTGCGAGGGATCTCCTGTCTTTGCTCTCTGAGCGAATTCACCTGGCCACCCGCATCGATGTACGCTTCGCCGAGAGTGAAGAGAAGCTCCGTCTAGATCGAGATGCCGCCCGGCCCCGCCGGCTACCTCGCCAGGTGTCTATGGCTCCCACGCCCCCGCTGTCTCTTCCGCCATCTTCTGGCGAGGAACCCATGCAGGTCGACAGAGCTCATCTCTCTGAGCAAGAATTATCTCGACAACGCGGGGGAAAATCTGTGCCTGTACTGCACTAGCCCCAAACACTTCCGCAGAGATTGTCCTGTGTGTCCCAAACGTTTGGGAAACTCTCGCACCTAGGTTAGTGGGAGAGGCTTCCCTAGGTGTAAGCTCTCCCTCTCCACGCCTGGCAATGCCCGTGCGGATCGTGACGGATAAGGGACTCTTGTTTCAGGCTTCAGCTTTCCTTGATTCGGGCTCGGCAGGAAACTTCATCCATAACTCTCTGGTGGCTCAATATCACCTCCCAGTAGTTTGCCTGGAGAAGCCGCCGGTGATCGCTTCGGTTAATGGAGACCTCCTGAGTGATTCTATTATGTTTGCTACACGGCCAGTATCGCTCCAGGTAGGAGCCCTGCATAAAGAGAGGATCGAACTCTTCGTGTTTCTCCGGATTTCTTTGGCAATTCTTTTGGGACTACCTTGGCTGCAACGCCATGCCCCCACGCTTGATTGGAAGACTGGTGAGGTTACTTGCTGGGGCCCGGACTGTCTGAGTCGATGTTTGGTGGCACCTCGCCCAGTGCGCTCCAGCTCTCTCCGCCAGCGCCTCAAACCCTTGCCTGGACTGCCCGCTGCATACCAGGACTTTGCTGATGTCTTCTTCGAGAAACAAGTGGAAACCTTGCCTCCTCACCGAGCATACGATTGCCCTATTGAGTTACTACCTGGTACCAGGCCCCCTAGGGGCCTGGTTTATCCTCTATCCTCTATCCTTTATCTGCCTTTTCAGTGTGCACCTATGCTTGTGTTTTTCAGAATATATTTTATATGTGCAGAGCCAACGTATGTTTTGTAGTTCATTTGAGATTGGCGATCTCATTGGCTTGCTGCACTCAGCTGCCTCTTTTTAAACCAGTGCAGGATAATTCAATTGCTAGTTCCTACCATACCCTGAAGTTGCAGTCTGGATTGACGCCTAGTGAGGTAATATATTTAGTGTAGGGCTCACCTGCTCTGGGATCCCCTCTGACGTTTTGGGGTGAGCGTATACAACTCTTTGATCAATCCTGTAACTAAGAGTCCAGGTTTTTCTGATTTTCTTAGCAGTAAAGCAATTTGCAATATTCCTCTCTACCTGAGTCTACTTAGTCTTTAGTGTGCCACTGATATTTGTATTAGATGTATATATTGCCTTGTTCAGTGTGCACCTATGCTTGTGCTGTTTTCGAATATTTCTTATGTTGAGGCAACGTATGTTTTGAAACCCAAGCTATGTCAGCCTACATTCAGGAGAATCTCCACAACGGATTTTTCCGCAAGTCATCATCTCCGGCTGGAGCAGGGTTTTTCTTCGTGGAAAAGAAGGATGGGTCCCTGCAGTCCTGCATCGACTACCGGGGTCTCAACAAATTACAGTGAAGAACCGGTATCCTTTGCCGTTAATTATGGAACTGTTTGATCAGCTCTGGGGTGCAAAAATCTTTTCCAAATTGGACCTGCGGGGTGCCTACAATCTTATTCGTATCCGTGAAGGAGACGAATGGAAGACAGCCTTTAACACCAGGGACGGGCACTTCGAGTATTTGGTCATGTCCCTCGGACTCTGTAACGCCCCTGCAGTCTTTCAAGATTTCGTGAACGACATTTTCAGAGACCTTCTCCAAACTTGTGTTGTGGTTTACCTGTATGACATTCTGGTCTTTTCTGCCAACTTGGAGGACCATCTCCACCATGTTCACCAAGTGCTTATACGTCTGAGGGCTAATCACCTGTATGCCAAGTTAGATAAATGCCGGTTCCACCATACCAGCCTTCCATCCCTTGGCTACATCATTTTGGACAAGGGCTTACAGATGAATCCTGCAAAGCTGTCCGCCATCCTGCAGAGGCCAAGACCGGTCGGTCTCCGGGCCATACAGCGTTTCTGAGGCTTCTCCAACTATTATCAGCAGTTCAATCCGATTCCATGTTAATAGCACCCATTGTGGCATGGACTAAAAAGAACTCCAACCCTAGGCAATGGCCACCAGAGGCCAAGCAGGAATTCACCAAACTTAAAGCCACTTTTGCTTCCGCAGGTATTCTGACCCGCCTGGATACCGAGAAGCTGTTCTTTCTAGAAGTTGAGGCCTCCTCGGTCGGCGCCGGTGCAGTGCTTATGCAGAAAGGACCAAAGAGCAAGATTGTGACTTGTGACTTCTTCTCCAAGACCTTCTCCCCGGCGGAGAAGAATTATACCATCGGTGATCAGGAATTGTTGGCCATCAAGCTGGCTCTCGTGGAATGGTGCTATCTCCTGGAGGGAGCTCGGCATACTATCACTATCTTCTCCGATCATAAAAATCTCCAATACCTCCGATCGGCCCTACGACTCAATCCGTGACAAGTCAGATGGTCCCTTTTCTTTTCCCGCTTTGACTTCCAGATTCACTTTAGACCTGCGGAGAAGAACGTCAAAGCCGATGCCCTATTCCGTGCTTCCAATGTGGTCGCAAGTAAGTCGTTCTTCAACATATTATTTTGCCTGAACATCTGATTTCCGTGGCTCCGGTGGACCTCAGGTGTATTCTTCCTAGGAAGACCTACAGCGCTCCATAGAAGGATTTTGAAATGGGGTCATTGCTCTCTAGTGGCCGGCCATCCAGGTGCCCGTAAGTCGTTACTGCTGATTTCTCGTTTCTACTGGTGGCTGGACCTGGTCAAGGATGTTAAGGAATTTGTGAAGTTCTGCGTTATCTGTGCCCATGACAAGACCCAGCACCACAAACCCTCGGGTCTTCTCCATCCTCTGCTGGTTCCCACGACTCCCTGGTCACATGTGGCTATGGATTTCATCATTGATCTTCCTCCCTCATTGGGTAATACCGTCATCTGGGTGGTCACGGACCGTTTTTTCTAAAATGGTGCATTTTATCCCCTTGCCAGTTTTACCATCTGCTCCTCGACTGGCCAACCTATTCTTCCAGCACATCTTCCATCTATATGGACTTCCTCTACATATAGTTTCGAACCGTCAAATTCGTCTCCAGGTTCTGGTGGGCCCTTTGCTCTCAGCTTTGGGTGAACCTGGATTTCTCATCAGCCTACCACCCACAGATGAATGGTCAAGTGGGAGAGTCAACCAGATCCTGGGTGGCTATCTGCGTCACTTTGTCTCGGCTTGCCAGGATGACTGGTCCAGCTTACTGTCCTGAGCGGAGTTTTCGAATAACTCCTTGGATTCGGAGTCTGCGGAGGCATCTCCCTTTTACATTGTGTATGGCTGGCATCCCCACACTCCCGTTAGCAGTCTCACCTGAGATTCCCGTGGCCGATGCCTTGGTCTGAGACTTTATGAACATCTGGAACTAGACGCGCCAGTCACTGCGTCAAGCCTCTCTGTGCATGAAGTTGCAGGCCAACAAGAATAGAAGACCGTCCCCAATCTTCTCCCCGGGTGATATGGTGTGGTTGTCTACAAAATATATTCGGCTCAAGATCCCCAGCCATAAACTAGGTCCCCGCTACGTAGGCCCGTTCGAGGTACTCATCCGAATCAACCCCGTGGCCTATAAACTCCGGCTTCCGCCTACCATGCGTATTCCCAACTCTTTCCATGTCTCCCTGTTAAAACCGGTGTTCCTGAATCGTTTTTCTCGGAAGGTTGCCCCTCCGTCCTCTGTGGCTGAGTCCTGTAATATCTTCGCGGTAAAAGAAATCCTAGATGTGAAGACGATTAGGGGTAAGGAGCACTTCCTTATTAATTGGGAAGGATGCGGGCCTGAAGAAAGGTCTTGGGAGCCGGAGGACAATATCTTGTACCAGGAGTTGGTGAGGAGATTCCTCTGGTCCAGAAAGAGGGGGGGGGCCATAGCAGGGGGGAGTACTGTCATGAATGGCGCCGCAGCCAGCGAGTCGGGCTGCGGGCGCTATCGTGATTCCGCCGGCAATCCCGCGAGTCGTGGGTGCACATACTTACCCCGCCGCGCCTCTGTGCTTCCACGTCCCTCTGCTGGACGCTGCATGCACTCCTGCCCATGGGGCGCGCGCCGGCTCTTCCCGAGTTAAAGGGCCAGCGCGCCGGCAATTGGATCTTTGCCGGCCGCTGACCCTATTTAAAGGGATCACTTCCTGGGGAACCTTGCTGGATCTTTTTTTTAGCCCCTTGTTGGAGCATTCTATCGCATTCCCGCTGTCCTGTGTTCTGTGCCTCTGCTCCTGTCTAACCGGAGCGTCCCTGCCTGCCTAGCCAGCGTCTACTGCCTAGCCGATTACGTTGTAACTGGCCACACCTCGGCAGCCGCCGCAAGTCCCCCGCGTCAGGCGTAGCGACCTGGTGGTATCCCGCAGCAGCAAGACCATCCCGCTTTGTGGTGGGGTCTGGTGAAAACCGGGTTCCACTTAGATTCCGCTCCCTGGCGTGATCCTCACCATCACTTGTGGCAGTCCAGTGGATCCACTACCATAGCAGCTTGTATTTAAGGAAGCTGTTAAGTCAGTTTGTTCATGTTATGAGTAAAAGCACACCACTCGAAACACGTCAAGTTTATCAATAAAATAGATTTTGTTTATTTTTGCAAAGTTTGCTGAAACTTTTTGTTTTTTTCTTCATTGGTGACTCTACATAGGTGAGGTTTTCCTTCCGTGCATTTGGGACCTCCAGAAGAGGAAAGCTGGTAATTTTTTTTCTTTGTTTATTATATTAAATGGTATTTTTAAGTGTGTTTTTTAATACTCTAGTAGAATCTTTTAAAATATTTAAACAGGAATATAATATACTTACCTTGTGTTCCTACCTACACCGACAACTACAGCATGTACTGTGCAAACTTCCCAGGAGGCATCTTCAAGATGAATGATTTCTATGTCCTCTACTTCACTGCCGGCCCCCTAGGGAAGAAATCAATCTCCATTCTATATGGCACAATCCTACATACTCAGCCACTGGGGACTATGAACAGGTACTCACTGGGAGCTGGATTTGAGGATTCTCAATGATAACACATAGGAACTGGCAATAAAAGTCCCTAAATATAGCAGCAAATGCAAAACCTATCCTTATATTATACACAGGACATAGGAGGTCACACATCCATACAGTACTTATATTCTTTCACAGATTGTATTCATATCTTATAGCTATCGTGAGCAAATCTTTATAGTTCTTGATAGGTATCCCTATAGCCAAGAATGCTACTTGTTAATTGTGGTTGATCCTGTTGTTCACCAAAATCTACACGATGAGGCAGATTTGCTGTATTCATGTATTTATAGCAGTTGGACTAGATGACGTGTCTGTGAAGTCCATTCCCCACTTTTTTATGAAATGTGTTTTGAAAACGTGGAATGAGATTTCTGACACTTTTCTAATCAACGCATTTTTATTTTTTAAAGACATCTGTAACAGTCAGTGGTAGTGGATCCTCTGAACCACCACAAGCGATGGTGATAGCCACGCCTGGGAGTGGAATCTAAGTAGGCCGGTTTTCACCAGAGCCCGGCGGATTGCTACGAAGGTCCCTACCCCTGACGTTACTTGGTGGCGGCCCAGGTGCAGCATGGTACAAAATTGTAGAGCATGCTCGTAGTCGGGGACAGGTAGAAAGGTCAGGACAGGCGACAACGGTTCGTGGTCGAAGGATGGAGGCAGAAAGATACGGTACACAGTAACGGCAACTAGACACAATGGAACACTTCCTCTCTAGGCTCGGGGCACTTTCGATTTGGCAAGGTGATTAGGAAGAGGCAGGACTTTAGTAGGGCCAGCAGGCAGTGAAACCAATCACCGGCGCGCTGTTCCTTTAAATTTAGCTGCAGTACCGCGCCAACAGGCAAAACAAAACAAGCACAATTTCCTGTAGTATAGTGTCCCATTAATACTTAACTTTTAATAATGTCCAAAAATAAAAAAGAGAATGTGATTAAAATCATAATCCTATATGCTCCACCTATACTATTTGTAAAAAAAAGTATGTAACTTTATTATGCCACTATACCACTACATAATACTGAATCACAAGTGTATCTGCAGACTACACTGTTAGCTGTGGAGCACAAGGGTCGCTATTAAGAATTGCAACTTCAGACCACCCCCAACATGTTACGATGGTGTCTTCAGGGGGCTGGTGCAAATGCAGGCAAAAAAACACCACCCACCATATTTAAATCTTATCACTATGATGTCACAAAGCCTTGTTTGTTAATAAATATCATCAAATTATTAGTATTGCTATGGATGCAAATAGTTCACCAACTTATGCAAATTTTTTTTTAGGTTGGTGGGAGGATACTATTGTTTTTTCCTGAGGATCTTTTTTTTTTTTTTTTCACTAGCCACATATCATTCAGGGGAAGATATATTGACGATGTCCTCATTCTCTGGGATGGGGACTCATCATTGTTTCATGATTTTGTTGAGATACTTAAAGGGGTTGTCTCACTTCATTGATTCATCTAACCTCAGTACTGTTTTCTTGATTTCACTTTGAATTCAGGGGCGTGTTTACTGGTTTCCACTAGGGTGCAGTAGAAGCCAGGTCTGTATTTATAGCAAACAGTGCTTCAGGAGAGACTGAACAGGTCTGTAGCTATAGCGACCTGAGGAGCTGATGCAGCCCATACAAGAGGGGATATCTCAGAATAATTAGTACACTGTTAATGGTCACATATTGCAAAGTGACTTGTTTTTGCAAGATCTTTAACATTTAAAGCAATCCTTGTAGTGAGACAACCCCTTTAATACTTGTCACATTGGTATGAAATTCACTGTTGAGATCCATATAAGTCAGATTTCTTTTTTGGATTTACGTTTTTCTCTCGGACCTGATGGCAGTGTCTAAACTGAGATATTTAGAAAACCTCCACAAACAACTTTTTACACTGTGATAGCTTTCATCCTATCCCTTTAAAAAGAATTATCCAAATAGGCCAACTTTATCATAAATTTCGTGCAAGCGTATACCCAAAGAAAGTGTTACACCAGGTGTATACGAGGGCTAAGTCTACCGGGAGACAGGAACTTCTGACTAATAGGAATAGTATTGCTGCTAAGAATCCCATACGATGCATTGGCACTTTTGACAGCAGTAGTCGGCAAAGTATTAAATTTCTGAAAAAAATATTGAAGTTTTCTGAGCTTGAATCCAAAATTGAAGGATGTCATAACTAGCTACCCGAGTGTCACTTATCGATGAGGAAAAAATCTTCGTGAAGTTTTGGTCCCTAGCCATTATACTGCTGCTAAGGCAACTACATAGTTAAAATCTCCCACATTGGATTCACATCACTGCGGGAGATGTACTTTTTGTCAATTTATGCCCACCACCAAATCTTTTGTAAATCCCTTGGATCAGAGGCAATACACTATAAGACCGTTTATAAATTGTCAGACATCTGGTGTGATATATGCAGCTCACTGTAGCTGTCCAAAACTTTGTTGACAAGACAACACAAAAATTGAGAAGGATCTCCAAGCATATTAGCTGTGTGACTACAAAAACTGTTATGCCATCTTGTCATCTCAGATCAGTACACAATGGCAACTTTGAAGTTTTGAGATTCTGGGACACCTGTAAAGTTAGGCCCCAGGTGAGGTGATCTTAACAAAAAACTATTGCAAGAGGCACGTTGGATTCCAGACTGGGCACATTGAGCCCAAGTGGCCTAAGAATATGTATTTATATCACCTAGAAGAATATTTCAATAAGCTTATACTATGGCAAACACATCTACCTATAATTTTCCTTTATAAATTAGTATGCTCTGGTACTGTTATGAGACCAGAAGGCAACTATATATAGACATATATATATATGTCTATATATACCGTATATACTCAAGTATAAGCCGACCCGAGTATAAGCCGAGGCACCTACTTTTGCCACAAAAACCGGGAAAGCTTAGTGACTCGAGTATAAGCCTAGGGTGGAAAATGCAGCGGCTAGTGGTGAATTTTAAAAATAAAAATAGATACCAATAAAATTACATAGGCATAGTTATTACATGTCCCCCATAGGCAGTTATATAGGATGGTGTATAGGCAGTTTATGTCCCCATAGGCAGGTTATAGGCATGTATAGGCAGTTTAATGTATCCCATAGGCTGGTATAGGCAGCTATATGTCCCCCTAGGCAGGCTATAGGCAGGCAATTGCCCCCATAGGCAGGTATAGGTCCTCATAGGCAGGGTATAGGGAGGTATAGGTCGTTATAGGCTGGTATAAGCAGGTATAGGTCCCCCTAGGCAGGCTATGGGCAGGTATAGGTCCCCCTAGGCAGGCTATAGGCAGGCACAAGTCCCCCTAGGCAGGCTATAGGCAGATATAGGTCACCTAGGCGGGCTATAGGCAGGTATATGCAGGGTATAGGCTGGCATAGGTCCCCCTAGATAGGCAATAGGCAGGTATAGGTGCCGTAAGCAGGTATAGGCAGTACTAGGCAGGTATAGGCATTACTAGGCAGGTATAGGCAGGCTATAGGCAGTACTAGGCAGGTATAGGCAGTAGTAGGCAGGTATAGGCAGGGTATAGGCAGGTATAGATAGTACTAGGCAGATATAGGGCAGGTATAGGTCCTCATAGGCAGGGTATAGGCAGGTATAGATAGGACTATGCAGGTATAGGGCAGGTATAGGGCTGGTATAGGCAGTACTAGGCAGGTATAGGCAGGTATAGATAATACTAGGCAGGTATAGGGCAGGTATAGGCATCGTTTTAAAACAAAAAACAACCACTTACCTCGATCCCGCTGCTCCGTCCCCCCAGGCGCGCTCCTCGGTCTTCTCGGCACAGGCGGGTGACGTCATCAAGCCGCACACGCAGGTGATGACACACGCTGCCTGTGCCGGAAACTCCGGACGGCGAAGTTTGCAGCGCCCGGGGTCCACTGCGGGCATGGGTGCCGCTTCTCTGGCCGCAGTGGGTATTCTTTTCTGCATGGCTCGGAGGAGTCGTGCAGGGGAAGAGATAGCTGACAGGCAGGGCCTCGCCCCGGCCGCGCTGTCGCTGATCGGGATTTAGTTAATGCGCCCTGAGGGCCGTATAAAGAAGGTCGTCGGGAACGGCCTCGCACGCCCGGGGGGCCGACAGTGACTGAAGTATACGGGGGGGATTTTTTAGCACATTTTTTTTGTGCTGAAAAAACTGGGGTTATCTCGAGTTTACGGTGTATAATTTTTATTTTTTTTATTATATTTTTTATTATTAAATATAATTTTATATATTATACATCACGGCCACTTTTTGGTACACCCGTCCAATGCTGTTAATTAATTTTAATCAGCCAATCCATGGTGGGAATCGTATTTAGGCTGTGACATGGTCAAGCAATCTCCTGCAGTTAAACGAGCACAGTTGGGGAAGAAAGGTGATTTTAGTGCCTTTGAAACGTGGCTGGTTGTTGGGGGAGAAAGGTGGTCTGAGTATTTTAGAAATGTGATCTTGGGATTTTCACGCACAAACCCTCTTGGGTTTACAGAGAATGTCCGAAAAAGAAAAAACATCCCGTGAGCGGCAGTCTTTTTTTGGGGGGGAAATGCCCTTTTTGTGCCCGAGGTCAAAGGGAAAGGGGAGGTGGTTCGGGATAGAAAGGGAACAGTGTCAAATAGCCACCGTTACAACCAAGGAGGCAGAAGAGCATCTTGAAGCACATGTCGGCGAATTGAGGCAGATGGCTTCAGCAGCAGAAGTGCACCGGGTGCATCCTTTCAGCTAGAACAGGAAATGCGGCTCCAAATTGCCATTCATCGAAATGGACAGTGAAGTTGGACAACGTCAGCGTTCGATGACGTTCGATTTCTGCTGGCATTCGGTGGTTGGGTCAGAATTTGGCGTCAACACAATGAAAGCATGGTCCTGCCTGTCAAACGGGTTCAGGCTGTGGGTGAGTCGGTTCGGTGTGGGGATATTTTCTGGCATCTTTGGGCCCTTGGTACCATTGAGATGTTGCAAACTGTGGAATATGCACGAAGAATTTAGGCGTTCTGAAGGAATACAGGGGTCAACCGTTACTATATGGTTTATATATAAGTGCCGGTGAGTGTATATATATATATATACATATACATACACAATTAAGACCTGCATGTGGTTTTCTAACCCCGGGAAATGGAGTACAGTGTTGTACCTGTCACAGAGACTGCGATTGCTTTATGTTTTTTAGTTTTTGGGTAAAGCAAGCCTGCTGTTTATTTTGTGGACTGTGCCAAATAAAGATTGCAGTGTTTCCCAGCTAAAAGTCTGCTTTTGTTTGAGCTAAGCCCTACAATTGGTGTTTCGGATGCGGGCATCATCCTGTAATAAGAGACTGCATGTCCTGGGTTCAGGCAGCTGCTACCCTAAAAAGCCAGATAGGTGTAATGGAGGAGTTGTTAAAGCACCTGATGCAGGTCAGCACCCAACAGCATCGGGCCCATGCAAAGTCCGTGCGATCGCAGCAGGAGACTAACCAGCTACTCATCAGGCAGATGGCCATCATGGAAGAAGCTATTCTGGTGAAGGAGACCCCAGCTACTGCCCGGATAGCAGTCAGGACGGATAGCAGTCAGTCGCGGAAAAGGGTATGAGACGAGCTGCAGAAAATGACCCCAGAGGAGGACGTCTTTGAGCGGGTTGCCGAACAGGAGAGACTACCAGCTTCACAGTGGACAGAAGTCTGGGCCCAGTTTCTCAAAGGCGAGCCTCAAAAGGCTTATTATGACTTATCTCTGCAGGATTCCAGGGAATACCCTAGACTGAAGTCGGAGATCTTGGCATGTCTGGGCATGACTGTCACAGTCCGGGCACAGAGGGTACACCAGTGGGGATACAGGAGGGACAGGCACCCGAGGTCCCAAATGTTTCATCTCCTGCACCTCATCCAGAAATGTCTGCAGCCAGAGGTCTGTTCCCCAGCCCAGATGGTCGTGATGCTCTTCCCAAGCCAGTACAGTGCTGGGTGGCGCAAGGGAATCCACAGACGGTGGCTGACTTGATAGGCTTGGCGGAGAGATATAAGGCCGTGGAGTACTCCATGGCTGATCCTGCACCCTTTGCCTCTCCCTATTAGTGGACCCAGACTGACTTGGAAAGCCAAAGAAGGGGTCTTAAGGTCCCTAGAGAAGCCCGTCCCATGGCCAAGGGCCTGCCAGAGCCGACATTCAGACCCCCTCATCTGCTGGAAATGCCATCATCTGATCTGATCATCTGCTGGAAATGCCACGCTGAGGAACATATGACGGCCCGGTGCCCCCTCGGCCCGAAACCATGGACTGTTCCGTAGGGCGGTGTACGTCTCTATTGGCGCTTTCGGCATGCACAGTCGGGTTGGACACTGCAAAGGGACTTCCACTCTGTCCAATCAGGGTGAATGGCACCCCTCTCATAGGACTTTTGGACTCGGGAGTTTGGTCACTCTCCTGACAGCCCGTATCCCACATGTGTTGGTCCCAGGGAAAACTTTGGGGGTCACATACATAAATGGAGTTACCAAGGGAAACTTTGGGACGACTCAACTACAGGACGAAACACTAAAAGGGGCTTTCAATAGTGTGGTAGTACTTGATGGGGTACCTCAAAAGTCAGGGGCAGAGGAAAGATTTCCCCACTTTGCTGTAAATGGAAATCTGCTGTATCGGGTTACCAAAATCCGTGAGAAAGTGGTGGAACAGCTTCTGGTTCCCAAACCATATACACGTATGTTAATGGATCTGGCCCACGGTCATGTGTTGGGAGGACACTTGGGGGAAGATAAGACCATTGAAAGAATTCTAACCAGATTTTACTGGCCAGGGTGCTACCAGGAAATCCGTGATTATTTCCAGTCCTGTCCCCAGTGCCAGATAATCTCCCATCGCCAGTTTCCGCAGCCCACTAATACCAGTGCCTATTATTGAAATGCCTTTTGAGAGGATAACCATGGATTTAGTGGAGTCCCTGGTCATGTCGGCAAGGGGGCACCAGTATATTCTATGCCACCAGGTACCCAGAAGCTGTGCCCCTAAGAAATGCCTCCTCCAAGGTCATTGCTAGGGAATTGTGGCACATATTCTCCAGAACAGGACTGCCGAAAGGCTCTGAAGGTGACCCACTTACACACCTCTGTGTATCACCCCCAGACAGATTGCTTGGTGGAACGTTTCAATAAGACCTTAAAGGCCATGTTGAAGAAGGTAGTCGTGAAGAATGGCCGAGATTGGGACTACCTTTTGCCTTATCTTATGTTCTCTATTAGAGAGGTTCCCCAAGCCTCCACGGGGTTCTGCCCTTTTGAATTACTGTATGGCAGACATCCTAGAGGTCTATTAGATAAGGTCTATTAGATATTGCCAAGGAGACCTATAAAAGTGTTGTTGAGCATGTAACACAATTACAGGAGTGAATCACTCAGGTACTCCTTATTGTTAAGGAGCATCTCTTACAGGCGCAGGAGGCGCAAGCAAGAGTGTACAACAGGTCAGCCCGGGTGAGGCAGTCCAGGGGATCGGGTCCTGGTCTTGTACCCACGGTGGAGAGCAAATTCCTGGTTAAATGGCAAGGTCCTTAGGAGGAAGTTGAGAAGGTGGGGGGAGGTCAACTATTGGGTCCATCAACCAGGTAGAAGGAAGCCCTATCAGATATACCATGTTAACTTGCTCAAGCCATGGAAAGATAGGGACCCCTCAGAGGCCTCTTGCTTTTTGTCCCAACCAGAGACCACTATAGAGGCGGTGAAGATCGCAGAGACCCTGTCTCCGTCTCAAACCCCACAATGCAGGCAGCTGTTACAACAGAATATTCACAGAGGCACCGGGGCTAACACATGTTTTGGAACATGAGATCGTCACCGAGCCTCATGTAAGAGTAAGTTTAAAACCTTATAGGATTCCCGAGGCCTGTAGGAAAATTGTGGCAATGGAGGTGCAGAGAATGTTAAAATTAGGGGTGATAGAAGAATCCAAAAGCGGATGGTCCAGCCCCATCGTGTTAGTCCCATAGCCCAATGGTGAGTGGCACTTCTTATTTGTCGGACAATCCCATCTTATTTGCACCTTCATATAATTGTTTGTTCAGATGAACGAGGCACTTTCAGTTATCTAGAAATTGCACCCAAAGATGAACCAGACTTGTACAAATCCACGATCCTCTTCCTGATATCTTGGCTGTTTTCTTTAGACTTTCCCATGATGTTACACACAGAAGCATTGGGTTTCTGGTGTGTGTTTAAAATTACATCACAGGTGTGTCTTAAGTCAGATGTGATATATATATATATATATATATATATTTAATATATAAAATATATATATATATATACCTGTAACTATTTTCTATTCTAAAAATGTATAAATCCTGCCTAAACATACGGAATGACTACACTGTGAGGATGAACACCTGTTTTTTTTGTTTTTGTTTTTTTTTTTGCATACAAAAATCAATATGTCAGCTCTTTGATGTAATTTTTAAAGCCATTATAAAGTAAGTACATTTTTATTTAGAAATATTCTGGTTATCCAATTTCTTTGAATACACATAACTAGAGATGGGCGAATTAATAAAAAATTCGATTCGGTGACTTCGCCGAATTTTCCGTCAAAATTTGTTTCGGACCGAATTGCTTCGGGACGAATCGCGTTAAAAAACAGCTATTTCCAGGCTGCAGGGTGCTGTAGAATGTTGTGCCATGCTTAAATATGCAGAGGGAGCTTGGTTTGGTCTTCATACAATGTTGTGTTTTAGTATGACACGCAGATGACTGCCGCCGCTCTTAAAAATCGCTTCACTATAAAATTCCCTGGGCACTTAACAGGGCAAAACTGACCAAAAAACTGAAGCGGGAATGTAGCCTGATAAAGTCATGTGAGCGACAGCTGGAAAAAAACAAGCTGAGGGCTCAGGTTGCAACATCAGTGACAGAGTTTGGAGGTGACGGCAGTAGCCAGGCAGCACATGAGGTCAGAGAGTGGCACAATGACTTTCCCGGAGGTGGCAAAACAGGAGTAGGCCACAGAGTGGCACAAGACACAGTGTAAGGGCAGGCAGCAGCTACAGCACAGAACGAGGTTAGGCAGGGGCCCACAATTACATTCTGGATTTGCAAAACAGTAGTAGGCCACAGAGTGGCAAAAATGGCAGAGAGTGGAGGTCATGGCAAGCAGCAGCATGAGGTCAGAGAGTGGCACAATGACCCCAGTGTGGAGGGCATGGCAACAGCCACAGCAGCAGCATGAAGTCAGGCAATGGCACAATGACATTCTGGAGGTGGCTAAACAGAAGTAGGCCACAGAGTGGCACAATGACAGAGAGTGGAGGTGACGGCAGAAGCAGCATGAGGTCAGAGAGTGGCACAATGACACAGTTTGGAGGGCACGGCAGCAGCCACAGCAGCAGCATGAGGTCAGACAGTGGCACAATGACAGAGTGTGGAAGGCAAGGCAGCGGCCACAGCAGCAGCATGAGGTCAGGCAATGGCACAATGACATTCTGGGGGTGGAAAAAAACAGGAGTAGGCCACAGAGTGGCACAATGACACAGTGTGGAGGGCACAGCAGCAGCCACAGCAGCAACATGAGGTTAGGCAGTGGCACAATGACATTCTGGAGGTGGCAAAAACAGGAGTAGGCCACAGAGTGGCACAATGACACAGTGTAGAGGGCACGGCAGCAGCCACATCAGCAGCATGAGGTCAGACAGTGGCACATGACATTCTGGAGGTGGCAAAACGTAGTAGGCCACACGGGGTGGGGGTGGGCACAATGACAGGGGGGAAAAATGGAGGGCACGGCAGCAGCCACAGAGCAGCATAAAGGTCAGAAGTGGCACAATGACAAGTGGGGAAAGGCACGGCAGCAGCCCCCAGCAGCAGCATGAGGTCAGACAGTGGCACAATAAACAAGTGTGGAAGGCACGGCAGCAGCCACAGCAACAGCATTAAAGGTTAGGCAGTGGTCACAATGACATTCTGGAGGTGGCAAAAACAGGAGTAGGCCCAAACAGAGTGGCACATTGACACAGTGTGAAGGGCACGCAGCAGCAGCAGCAATGAGGTCATAGAGTGCAAATGGACAGAGTGTGGAGGTGGGTGGCAATACCAGTCCTGGTAAAGATGGTTGGTTTGGGAGATGGAGAAACTGTTAGCAGATGTTTTGGCATCAGGGGGTGGCGGCATCAGAAAAATGGCTGAGGCAGGTAGTTTGAACCCAGACTCATTTCTCACAGTTTGGGTGAGGCGTCATGGCTAAAGGGATTGGTGGTTGGAAATCCGGCCGATCCACGCCTTATTCTTCTTGACAAAGGTCAGTCATTCCACATTTCCCGTGGACAAGCCAGTTCTCCTTGGGGTTATGATGGCCCCCACCGCATTGAACACCCGCTCTGATGCCACATTACTGGCCGGGCAGGACAGCTTCTCCACTGCAAACTCGGCAGGTTGCGGCCACACATCCAGTTTGGCTGCCCAGTAGTCCAGCGGATCCTCTAACTGGGGTGGCAGAGTGCTGTCCAAGTAGGCCACCACCTGTTGGTTCAGGGTCTGCTCCAGGACCTGCTGCTGTTGCTGCTGGCGACTGCCCTCCTTACTAGGCGGGGGAAGGACGCTGCTCATCAGTGACTCCAGACTTAGGTTGCTGCTGTGGAGCGGGAAACGGGCTCCTACCCCCCCACCCCCCCCCAACACCTGCGGCATATTTCAAAAAAGCGCTAAAAGAACCCCCCCGGTCAAAACCCTGTCAGGGGAAAGGGAAACGATGCCCAAAAATAAATCAGGGGCCCAACTGACAAAAGGGAGGATTTCCCTATATTTTTTGATTTTTTCCCCCCACAGCAGCGGGAAAAAGGCCCCCAATTGGACCAAAAGCGAGGGCCAAAATAGTGTGGAGACCCAAAAATTCCTTTCCCCTTTCCAAAAGGGGGAAAACTTTTCGGCGTCACAAGCCAGGCAAAAAGAAAGCTGCGGGCCATCTGAACAAGTGACATCCGGGGGCCCCCCCCTCCCGTCCATCCCCAAAAACGGGGTAACTCCCCAACGGTTTTTGCGGGTCATCTCCTCGTTTTCCCCCAAATCTCTACAACCTCCTCCACGCCCTGCCCCCCCTTTTCCTTGTCACCGGGTAGAAAATCCACCCCATTTAAACCCAGAAAAAATCCCTTCTGCCCAAATTGCCCTCACTCCCCCCACCTTTTTCCCTTTTTTTTCCCAGTCCCCCCCCCGGACCCCAATTTTCCCGGCGGATGTGGTCGCCAGTTTTCCCTTTCCCCCCTGCCCAAACAGATTTTTCAGCACCCTGTTCCAGGACATGAAGAAATAAAAATAAACGTTATTTCATCCCGTAGTTCCTAAACGACTGAAAAAAAACTCGCCTCCCGAATGGGCCCTCAAAAAAGGGAAAAGGTGTCCCCGCTTTGAAGCTCCCCACTGCTAAACATCAAATTTAAACACAGGGGAGACTCCCGTCCCGCCGGGATGATAAAAAAAATTAAATTAATGGCCTTTCTCTTTTTCAAAACAGCCCGGCCCAAAACATTGCGGGGCGGGAAAATTCCAAACGGGGGGGAAAACTTTCGCATATCAGAGTGTGTTGGGGGGGCTGTTCTGCCAAAACTCAACTCGAGGAGGGTGTTCCTGGCTTTGTAGGAATGAATTAAGTGCTGCACAGTTTCGGGCCTTTTCAGAATCTTCTGAAGATGGGGTGGAAGACCAGGAACCTTTTTCACAACCAAATTGAACACGTGCCCAGCAGGGCGCATGGACCATCCCTCCCCTCAGTAAAGCGCGAACACCATGTTACCCCATTGTCCTCACCATAATTCCGATTTGCAGTTGGCGCGGAGAAAACCACCATCGATTTCTTGGCTGACGCGGAGCATTCCCCCCTGTGTGACTTCGTTCGCCGGGCACAAGGGGAAACTGCGTGACCCGCTGTCCCCCACACATGTGGTATGATGGAGCAGACCCGTGGAGGCTGAGATGAGGGTGGGGTGGAGGAGGGGGAGGGCAAAATTTGGGGCAGGACCGGGGAGTTTGACAACGTGGGGGAGAAAGCGGGGTTCCCCCTGTCCAAGTTTTGGTGGCCCGGGGAGGAAGCCATTCACCAAATGGGCCTAAAGGACTGTACTGGCCCGACCGAGTTACAGCCCAGAGTCCCGTGCCGGCACCTTGAAACAAACCGATAACTCAAGGACTGGCCCACCTTTTGTTCACATATTTATGAATGGGTGTACTGCCTTTTTGAAAAGAAATTACGGCTTGAAAATCTCCTCTCGGGCTGGCACAAACCATTATTCTCTAACGGTCGAACCACCTTTGGAAAGGGAGGGAACCAAAAAACTTGGACAGGAGCAAAAAGGTCAGCTTCTGCACCAAGGGGTGGTTGGACGCAACTTTGTCTCTTTGCAATCCCTCCCCCAACAACGCTGGCCCCATGAGAGGAGGGCAGGGGCACTGGACCGGGGGAAAGATGGGAAAGAGAAAAAGCTCCCCTTCTGCAGAGGTGGTGGAGCCTTGACGGCTCAAAGGCTGCTGCCACTGGGGCTGTTTGGCGGGCGGCAGGATTGGACCCCCACATCTGAGGCCCTTCTCCCAGGGCCACCGGATTGGGGAACGCTGCATGTGTTTGACGCAGGGCCGTGGGGCCAACGTTTTGCCCCCGGGCCCTGCTTCATTTTTGCTTTCCGAAACACTATACCTAATTCGGCTCCTCCGTTTTCTTAGCAAAGAACTGCCAACTG
>JAODAL010039488.1:0-37954 GCA_025379985.1 Phyllomedusa bahiana | reverse complement strand
AGGGGGGGGGGGGGGGGGGGAAGGGGAGGACATTTTGGAGGAAATGGAGCATCCAAGCACTCAGGAAGATGGACCTTTGTTTCCCAACCTTTGGGTTTAGGGGCACTAGCAAACTGATCTTCCTCATCTTCCCCCCCGCCTAAAATTCACCCCAACCCCCTTTCCAAGGGCAGGGTTGGTAACGCATGTCTAGGAATACCTCCCCCTCCTCCCCCCGCTGCCCCCGGGCACGTTTCAACACAGCCCTGACTTGCCTGAGATGATGCACCCGGGAGAGCTGATGCGTCCCCTTTTCCCTGCTCTGGACCTGAACCACTGCCAATGAAGCCCGATAAATTGTGAAAACTGTGGGGCCTTTGGGATTTGACGGAGAAAAAGGCTCCGTGTCCCATAAAGGGTCCGCTCCTCCTCCGTCGCTGGCGGGCCCTTTTGTTTCAGAGTGTCCAACGATCGTTCCAAACTAAGATCACCACAATGCTCATGCTGACAAGGCATTGTCCGCATTGAACATTTTGGGGGCTTCTTCTAAACGCAAGGATGGTGCAAGCCTTTCACCTGCCTCCACTCTCGGGCCAACACCCGGGTCCGCACCGCTGCTTGTCAGGCCATTGTCACTTCGTACGCTAAGGGCATTGCGCTGCTGCCACAATCGCTGGTATGTGGGGGGTGGAATTCCAGCGTGTTGCCACGTCAACAATGACACGGTTGAGGGGAGGCCGAGCTGACGCTGCAACCCACCCACGGGACGAAGCAGGGCAACGGGGGAAGGCGAACAAACCCGGGCCCTTTCCCCTCAGCAGCATCCAGACCCGGGTAGCTCTTTAGAAATTTTTCTGGACGACAAGGTTCATTTCCCAAAGCAGGGGGAGGAGCCCCCCGAAACGTCGCACCTTGTTTTGTACCTGTGACTCTTGAATAAAAACCCCTTTTTTAGCTGACTCCCTATCTTCATCTTTTTGGGACATTTGCGGTGGATACAGGCCAATCCTCCTAAGGACAGCTATTGCATCGCGGTTTTCTGTGGTATTTATTGGTGATTCCATGCGACCCATTTGATTTTTGCAAAGGTTCATGACATGTCCAGGCAAGAGATTGCTCCAGCCTACCGATTTTAAGAGGGGGCCAGCTTTTCCCCCCGTTATCGCCACCCACTTGCCTGGCAAAAGGGTTTTCTTGGCACCCAGCCACGTCGGTCTGTTGGGGAGAGCCGTCCACAGCTCCGACCGTGTGGAGACGTTCCCCCAAACAGATTAATTTAAACAGGCCTGGTTTCCCTGGGCACTCATCCCACCAAAGGCCCTTTGGGGGAAAAAACCCTGCACCCCCTGCGGTTTTGTAAGCGTGCCCCGAGCCTGAGACCCCCGCACCCCCAGAGAATCACTCAACTCACCCAGTGAGCTGTCACGAGATATAGGGGCCTTTGGCCGTGCTTACTAGCCCATGTGTCGGGGGCAAGGGACTTTTCCCCCCCACAAAAGCAGACAACGCGTTTAAAATTTTTTAGATGAAAAAGTGGCTGGAGGGCGGGGAGGGCTTTTTTTGCAAAGAAATGCCTGCTCGGCACGGTATTGGGGCAGGCAAGGGCCATGACGTGGGGAACCCATCTGTTCCACCAACGGAAAGGAACTTTCAAGGGCCCAAAAAGCCTGGCAATGCCACATTCAGGTTTTGGGGCTTTGGAGGTTTTGGGGGGGGGGGGGTCTAAAATGTTTCTTCTGCTCCAAAAACCTGGAAGACAAAAGGCTGCTCAAGACGGCCCACTGTAGGCGTGCAGGTCGTCAAACTGGCGGAAGGAAAAAGGGGGTAAGGGTTCTGATTGACCGCTTCCTTTCCTCCTCTGATGGATCAAAACGGGGACAAGCAGAGAAATCACCTCTTTGGCCTCTTGATCTTTTAACACCCTTTCTAACCCCAAACTGCATTTTGCATAAAAGGATCTTCAAAAATGGAATCTACAGTGGTGGGTACACGAGTTGACATTTTGGGCTGTTTCATGTTGGACGGATGCTGATATGTGTGACGCATTTTGGTCATGACTGGGAGGACAGGGGGAAAGATGCGGAGCGGGTTGCATTAAAACCCTAAAGGACAAAATGGTGACGCTGTTCGTTACGAGATTCACAGGCCCGACCCACATGACGGGCCTGGGGTCCCTGCAACTGATGACCGCTGGCATCGTGTTTTCGCCCCACTGGAAGGGGCACCCTTTTCTCGTACCCCTACCTCCCTGTCCTACCCCCCCCTTTGCTTTCTTACCACCGAATTTCGCTCCCTTTCAGAAATATAAAAATTTTAAAGGTATGGAAGAGTTTTGGAAAGTTCCCCTTTTTAAAAGACGCAAATCACAGCATTCTCAAACCCCCAAAACAAAACAAAATTGCTGGATTTAAAATTAACGCAAAGTAATCTTCAACAAACTTGAGACCAAAGTGAAAAAAACACCTGCTGAAATGTATACAGATATTAAAAGATTTTTGACCCTTTTTAAATTCCCTGTGGGACTACAAAAATTCTGAAATTTACATTTAACTGCAAAGTACTTTTATCAACAAAACTGCCTCGCCAAAATGAAAAAAAACGTATCTAAATGTATTCGGGAAATAAAGGGATGTTGGCCCTTTCAATTCACCTGTGGGGACTACAAAAATTTCTGTATTACATTTAATGCAAAGGGGCCCCAATGAAAAAGTGTAGTGGCCCAAAAAGAAAAAACACGTATCTTAATGTTTCGGGTAATAAAAGATTTTTTGGCACCTCAAATTCACCGTGGGGACACAAAATTGCTGTATTACATTTAATCAAAGACATCTATCAACAAAGCGGCCTGCGCCAAAGTGAAAAAAAAACTATCGAAATGTGTTTTTGGGTAAAAAAAGGATTTTTGGGACCTTTCAAATTTACTTGGGACTACAAAATTTCTTTTTTCACTTTAACTGCAAAGTAGCTCTATCAACAAGGGCCTGCGCTACATGAAAAACATATCTGAAAAGTATTTGGATAATAAAAGGATTTTTGGCACCTTTCAATTTACCTTGGGGACTACAAAATTGCGTTTCACTTTAAGTGCAAGGTGCCTCAATGAACAAAGTTAGTGCGCCCAAAGGAAAAAAAAAACTATCGGAAATGTATTCCGATAATAAAAGGTATTTTTGGCACCCATCAACCTGTGCTGACTACAAAATGCTGGATTCCAATTTAACTGCAAGGGCTTATCAAAAAAGCGGGGAAAGGGCAAAATGAAAAAAAAAACACCTATCGAAAAGTATACTGATAATAAAAAATGGGGTTTTGCACCCAACAAAGGAACTGCAGTTACAGAAAAGAGTCATCAATATAAGTTTAGGCTGCCCAATATCTAGGAAATATTCATAGAAAATTTAATAATAAAGCTATTTCAGTGAATGCTACACCAAGTCTTGGGAGCATATCCTATTCTTTATTTGAGCTTTCTGTGTTCCCCCCCCGGGGGGCCCCCCCCCCGCTCCCCCCCTGACTTTTCAGCTAATCTTTTAAAAATTCTCTACCTAACTACATAAAATCTTCCAATCTCTGATCTAACTAAGTTTAAGGATCACAGCTAACAGTAGAGCTTTCTTGTTAAAAAATAGAATAATTTTGCTGAGCTGTTTTGGGTAAGGGAGAGCGCACGTCCTACGCATGAGAGCTGAGAACACTGATCATGAACAGGAAGGGGTGTTCTATGTAAAACGAGGCATGTGATTTTTCCAGCCAATCGCAACCATAAACCCCTCCCGTCAGAGTCCACACACTCTCACCTGCTCTATTCTGTAAGTGATTTGCTGGCCGCCAAAAAACAGGGAACGCCGAAATGGCGCGATATTAAAGATATGCACAGTTTAACCTAAATTATCGCATGATCAAAATTTCGATCAAATAAAAAACTGTGCCGATTTCAACTTTGTCGATAATAATCGCTCAACACTAATCCTGAGTGTAGTTCTTCTCTTCACTGGTACTGGTGCTAGAGGAGTAGGCGAGGTGAGGTTGTTTGAGTTTTAAACACCGTGACCAGAGCAGCAAATTTGATGGCCACTGCTGCTCCTGCTCTCTCCTCTGCCACCCTCTGGCCTCGTCACTAGATGTGCTCAACCCCAGGTGCTGTGATTCTACTCATTCGACTCCCATCCTCTGTACTCCTTAGTAATTATTCAAGCGGTGCAAATAAATAAAAAGAAACCGCAATCAGGTATGTGCCTTGAGACTAAAAAAATCAACATCATTAGTTCCTACAGGGATTTGAATCTAGGACCCCTATGCTGAAACGAAGAACTGTTAACCACTCAGCTATATTGTAACTACTCACAGCTCTTTACATAAACAGACCATTGTGTGACTAGAGTGAGCACACTGGGAGGAAAGACATGGTGAAGTCAAGCCTGTTAGGTCACATAATATGCCGTTCAAACAAATCATACATGCTCCCTTTTGAACACACTGAAAGCTGAAGCATGACAAACCAGGCACCAAATACTTTAAGTGGTAAAAACCCCTTTAAATAACAAAATTAATGTTCTAAGGCAGATTTTGAGTTCAAAGCAGTGGTCTCAGACCCATGACACTCCATCTATAGTGAAACTACAATTTAGACTTGTTTCAGGCCACTTACTTGACCTTGCCAGCACATAAGTTTTTTTTTTTTTTTAGAAACTGGGCAAAGATATGTTGCTCCTTTTATTAGTATTAAGAGCATTGCTCAATTCCTACAGATATACTTGTACAAATTGTGCCTGCTTGTTGCTGCTACTAAAACAGCAAAAATCACTGTGGTAACCAGTAGTATTATAACATAACAAATCAACAATAGAGCCTTTTTAAAGCAATGCGATAAATGTATGTATGCCACCAGAACATATTGCAACAGGGATAAAAAATCTGGCTATTTTTAGGGGGGAATAAAGACCTGGAGAAGGATCTGGTAGGGAGAATTTCAACTCCATTCTGAGTCTTGTGTTAATTATGCTCATTAGCAGCCCTCTAGGAGAACTCTTAAAAGAAAATGTATGGGTTCTTAAGACAGGGCTCCCAGAGTTTGTAAAAACAGGTGCTGCTAGCTTGTGGTACGATTGTTGGCATGGATGTTGTTTGGGGTCCTGGGCTGACCAATTACTGTCTAATGTTTAAAGAGTAATGCCAGCTGAGTTCAGTTTTAAAATCTAAAACACAACCCGCTGCATTTGATTGAGATGATTTGATGTGCCAGAGTCTCTATAACATTAGAGACAGCAATCCCGAGAACTAATGGACTCTTGGGCTGTCACACATACGTATATACACACATACTTATATATCTGTTTTTTAGCACATAACATAGAAAAGCACTGTATGTACCATATTGGTACAGTTTTAACTCAACTCTGCAAACTATTACATCCAAACATGCGGCAGCTATGCCAGAGAGGGAATGATATGCTAGAACATCTGCCTCTGGCATTTATATGATCAGTTTACAACTTAAGTTTGCAGTATCAGCTTTTTTCTTCTGACGGCTGTTGAGATGGATAGAACTAAGATAATTATTTTAATAGTTTATACATTTTAAGATTTAAAGTGAGTATGAAATGTCTCTCAGCAGCTTGACAATGTGTATATTTATTATACAAAAAAGTTTTTCAATATAAATGTATTCACTTATGGAAAAAGTTTGTGAAAGTACTATATTATTGTCTCTAAAAAAATCAACAGCATGTAGCATCCTTCTTTAACAGTTCCTTAAAGTTTTTATTTAAGTTGCATTTTATTTTATTAAAGGAAACTTTCAGTGAAATCTGAAAATTCAAGCTTCAGTCCATATCATGGAGACAAGCCAAAATTCTTATAATGGTGAGCTGCTTTTTCTTTCAGAATTGGTATAGCGGTAGAACAATGGTTGTAAGTGACCCTCTTTCTTTGAAGAGGCTATGCAAGGTCCATATCAGTGAATAAGCATAATGCCATTTGGTTAAAGACCATTTAGAGGTTCTTAAAAATAACAGGAGGGCATCCTCTGTATATGGAGGGAAACAGTGTTTGCCATCAAAAGACCAGGGGAATGTTTTTTCTCTTAACACACTGGGGCAAATTTAATAATAGTGTCTAATTCTTAGTAAAAAATGTGCCAGATTTGATGACACTCAAATCTACAAGGTCTGCTTACTCAAATCAACATCTCTGGCCCAAATGGTAATTCACTGCTCCCCAGGATCCCAGAATTTCTATTGTTCATGTCCTCTTTATTCTCCCTCTTTCTCAAATTCCATATAGAGAAAACACAGTTCAATATCTTTCTCCGATCAGACTAAACCTCTCTATCAGATCTATCTATCATGGTCAATCTTCCACACTATCCCCAGTACCATAAGTCCACTGCCTTGGGATACTCTTTGACTCAGCTCCTGCCGTCTCCACCTGAAAAATATTTCCTAAATCTATTAGGTTCTTGACTTTGACATTGTAAAAATGCTTGTTCATCCCTCATCATTTCCCGCTTAGACTACTGTAACATCTTTTTCTGTGATATAGAAACGAGTTCACACAGAAGATTCCGTGTAGCCAGCTCCCCTAACCTTTTAGCAGCGATGTATAACTCCAGGATGTCATGGGCACCTACAAGGACAAAAGGTAAGAGAAAAACATTTTGTAGTGAACCAGCATCATTTAGAGTAACTTGGAAACGTAGAATTTTTTTTTTTTTAAATTAACAAAGTCTTTGTTTGTTTCTCCATATTTAAAAATTCCAAAAATGGAAATAGAAAACACATAGCAATCTTTACATGATCCACTCGTAAGCACTGAGCAAACAACACTGAAACGTTTCGGCGCAACGCCTTAATCGTAGTGGGAAGCATGGGTATAAAGGGGCTCCCATATATACTGAAAGACACACACCCCAAACTCATGGTTGACACATGTCCGCCATAAAATATGTGCGTTACTTAAACAGATAGTATGTTAAACAAAAGTGTCAAAAAAAAAACAACTGTGTTTTCTATTTCCAGTTTTGGAATTTTTAAATATGGAGAAATAAAGACTTTGTTAATTTAAAAAAAAAAATATTTTTCTACGTTTCCATTACTCTAAAGGATGCTGGCACATCTTACTGAAACTATCCACTACCACCCAAATAACTGACTTACCCTCTGAGGTAGGAAGGTCAGTCATGAAATCCATGGAAATGAATCCACGATGTTCAGGTATATGTAGAGGGCAAAGTTCTCTAGGAGGACGAGTTCTGGGAACCTTTGCCCGAGCACAGACTTCGCAAGATGTCACATAGGCCTCAACATCACGAGACAATGGCGGCCACCAGTAAATATGAGAAATCAGCCTCTTTGTGCCAGACACCCCAGATGTCCAGATAAAACAGAATCATGAAATTCTTTTAATAATCGTAGCCGGAGCTGAGTGGGGACAAAGACCTTCGAAACAGGACAATTGGCAGGTCTCATATCCTGGAGGGTCTTAATCTCCGTGGCTTAATCAGGGGAAATAACTGAGACAACAATCTCCTTGGGCAATATAGGTACCGGATTCTCTGTATTGCCCAGTATGACAGGGAGTCATCTGTCAACACACTGTTGCCCCCACTTGGTTAATTCTCCTGAATTCCAGTCAAACACTGGGTTATGTTTCTGAAGCCAGGGCAGCCCCAAAACCACATCAGCAGGCAGCCCCTCCATGATAAATAGAATACACTTCTCAGTATGTATGGATCCTACCACCATCTCGAGCTCAGGAGTACAATGTTGGATTGTGCCCTTTGTCAGCAGAGTAGAGTCGATTGCCACAACCCGCAGGGACTCATAGAGAGGCCTCCAAGGTAGACCCAGACGTTTGGCAAAGGACGCGTTTACAAAATTGGAAGCTGACCCAGGATCCACAAAAGCATTCCCAGAACCAGACAGAGACAAATATGAAATCTTATCTGGGAGCAGCAACTTTTTGGATACAAGAGGAAATACCTGCTCGCCCAGGTGATCTTCATGCAAATCACCTAGGCGCTGGAGTTTTTCTGGCCCAGTCTTCCGTTTGGAGCACTTCCGAATGCCGTGTCCATCTTCGCCACAGTAGAAGCACAATCCCTGAGTGCGACGGGTATTCCTACAGTCACTAGCAGAAGTCGAGGAAGAAGCCCCCACTTGCATGGGCTCCTCTGGGTTTAAATCGGAAACAATGGGTGTAGAGGTGACCATGGTGTGGACCACCGGAAGAGGAGCCTTTTCCCGACATCTCTCCCTAAAACGTCTGTCCAGACGAACGGCTAATGCCATAGCCTCATCTAAAGTATCAGGGGTAGGGTAAGCCACCAATAAATCCTTCACATGGTCAGCTAACCCTATTCTAAATTGACATCTAAGAGCTGGATCGTTCCACCCAGACGGAACACACCAGCGGCGAAATTCTGAGCAATACTCCTCCACAGTCATTTTACTCTGCCTCAAGGTGGTCAGCTGAGCCTCGGCCACAGCTTCCCTATCAGGGTCATCAAGAAGTGTGCCTAAAGAGGCAAAGAACTTGTCCACAGAAGAAAATTCTGGCGATTCAGGGGGTAACGAAAATGCCCACTCCTGAGGGGGACCCTGAAGTAGGGAAATAACTATTCCCACTTTCTGCTCCTCATTGGCCGAGGTACGTGGGCGGAGCCTAAAATACAGGCGACATCCCTCTCTAAATGTCAAAAAGGCCCTTCTGTTGCCTGAGAATCTATCAGGCAACTGAATAGGAGGTTCCACAGGGGGGGGGGGGATACAGGAACACTCTGAATTAGGGTAATGTCCTGCTGCTGTACCCTCAGTGCCAGATCCTGGACTAACTGGGTAAGCCCCTGCATCTGCTCTACCAGAGCTGTCATGGGGTTCAGAGCGGGTGGAGAGCAGAGACGGTTTCGGCCTGAGAAAATGTCACGTCGAAGAGGTGCAGTGGGCCCTGAAGGCCACCCAACCCACTGTCCCTGCCTACTTGGCGTGCTGCCCTAGGCAGCAGACCCCAACTGGACGACAGCCCCTATGCTGCTAAGTGCAGGGCCGTCAGGGAAACTCAAAGTCCAACAGTCCGGGTTAGTCACAGCACGGGAACGTATATGCCAAGAAACGTAAGCCAAAAGAATAGTCAAAAAAGCAAGCCGGGGTCCAAACACGGTCAGGAGCGCAGAACAAAGTCGGAGGCAAAGGCAAGGTCAGGAAGCGAGCCGAGGTCAGAGATCAGGAGAGCAAATACCAACAGGAAAACACAGGAAGTAGCGAGGGGAAACCTTTCTCAGGCAAAGACTGAGAGAAGTGAGGGAGTTTAAATGAGGAACCCAGAGCCCGCCCCAGCAGACGATTGGTGCGGCTTCCGGGCCCTCCTATTGGCCAGTGCGACACACCCTCTGACTTGATTAGGAGCTGAGCTGTCACTCCTAAGCTCATCAGCCTGGCTTCTCCCTGGGTGTGTCGACTGACTAGAGGGATTAACCCCTATCATGCCTTGCTGCTTCATGGCGGAAACGTGCGGGGTGACACCATTTTTCTGTGATTTTAGTTCAAACTACATGCTGAAACATATTTTTTCATCAGTTTTTATTGTTTGGTTGTTTATTTTGGTATTCTTTTTTCTTCAGTAGTTATTGCGGTAGAAGGTTTGACTGCAAGAATAGCAGTCCAGATATTTGCTTTTTAAACAGTGCTTGGAAAATTTTGTAGGGATGTTTTCTGACATGTAAAGATGTGACTGTGCAGGTTGGAAGGGAGGAATCGAGTAGCTGAGTCCAAGATGCATTGTCACTGTGTAAGGGTGTTCAACCTTTTGGAGTGACAGAGAACTTTTGAATGAACAAGTGCATGTATTTATCTTCTAACACAAGGGTGTAAAACTCAGGCCCGGTGATCAAATGGCCTGCAGTGTAATTATATTTGGACCATGAGAAGCCGCCAGGCAGTGTACAGAGGAGAAGAGGAAGAAGCCAGGAGCTGTCATTACACTGCTCTCACTCAGCCTCTCCCCCCTGAGTAGAGCAGAGAAAGGACCACGTGGCAGGCGAAACAACTTAGACAGCGAGTGATAAGCGGATCTCACATGGAAGACCTCACAGGGAGGATCCGGAACCTCAACACTTAACCTTTCCAGCTCCTTCCCAACTCCAGCATCTCTGCAGGCAGCAGGGTACTCCAAACAGAGATGTAGTGCTGTGCCACAGATAAGAAGCACTATAGAGACCACAGGACACAGTGGGCACGAGACTGTTTTTCTGGCCCTAAGAGTGTACCTGCACATAAGGCAACGGGGGACAAAAGCACTAGAGGGAAAAGACAGGGTTATGTCATGCTTCAGCAACACAGAAGACGATGAGCAGCAGGACATCTTTCATCTATTAACCCTCAGTCTGGATTAAAGGGGTGTTTCCATGAAGCAAAGTTTACTGCACAGGTCAGCTCTCAGCTAGCTATGAACCAACCATACATCAGAATGAGGAGGGTGGTACTTTGGGCCGTCCTCTACATTCACTTCTATCAGAGTTCCGAATATAGTCAAATATATATGTGCACTCGGCTATATTTGGGAGCTTCCATAGAAGTGAATGAGCTTTCCAGTAGACTGTGGGAACATCTTTATATCTGATGACAAGAAAAAAGCATCATCAACTGTAGACATTTTTTCAATAAATGTCAAGGAACGACAAGTAAGATTTTAATTTTAGCCTACTGTATACTTGAGTTTGACATCTCTATTCGAACAGGAAGGCACAGCACACTTGATGGCTTCAGTTCAGAAATGTGGCTCAAACAGATAAGGCTCATAAAGGAACATATTTATAGCTCATGCTCTGTGCACTTGACCTAAATATGCGTCCAATGAACACCAACTTACGCATTCCAATTATAGTCATATTTCAATTGATTATGCGCAAACCATGGTTTTAAATTAAAACATTTAAAAGATAAAGAAAAATATTGAAAGTTTACCATTCCCTTTTACAATTTTGCATATAAAAATATTAAACATAATTGGTATTCTCACATCTGTATAAGTACAATGCATTAAAGTATAACCTTATTTCCCCTAAATAGTGAACACTGTACAATGGCACCATTAAAATCTACATTTTAGCCCACAAAAAAACAAACCCTCATACAGGTTGCTTAACAGAAAAATACAAGTTATTTATTTAATTAAAAAAAGCTTTAATATTTCAAAACTTTAAAACATAAAAAAATAGATAAATTTGGTATTGTTGGAATTGTGCTGACCCGCAAAACATTTATGCTGCATGGTCAACTCCATAAAACTGAAATCCAAAAACCAGTGGTGTAGTTGTGCAGTTGTTTTTTCCTATTCCCATTCTACCCCACAATTTTTTTTCCCAATACACTGCATGGCACCATTAGAAAAATTAAACTTGTCTCGAAAAAACAAGTCTTCAACAGTAATATCAGTAGAAAAATAAAATAGTTATGGCTTTTGGAAGGTGAGAATGAAAAAAATTTAAATGCCATTGTTAAAAATCATTGCAGTGGTAATGGATTATAGGGTTGGTCCAGTCCTATGTGAATAAATTCTAATACATATTCTCCTGCTTAAAACCATTACAATACCACTAGATTTACACAGAAAATTTCACCTTCAGAATAATATGCTGTGTAAGACATGACACAATGTCATCTCTTTCGTTCCTTGGATTTCACTGGAATTTAGGATGTAGGAAAACCATATCCAATGGGGCTAATCCGAGTCCAGTCTTTCATTACATTTCCGCATGCAGGGCTGGGACAAGGTATTCTGGTGCCCTAGGCAACTAAGGCACAAGGCGCCCCTAAATGGAAAATTCAGCCTACTCCATGCCTCTTTGCACCCCCATTTTTGCCTGGGATGAAGTGGCGCCCTAGGCGGTCGCCTACCTTCGCCTACCCATCGTCCCAGCCCTGTCTGCACGCAAGTAAATAATTAAATACAGCAATTTGGAACCTGTCTCCATAAAAATATGTGCTGCACCAAGTGAAATGTAGTACGTATTTCCATTGGAAACAATTGGACAATGAAGGTGTATTTTTGATACATAATTTGATATGTTAGGCTATGTCTACACGGCAGTGGACAAAAAACGACCTGAAAACCAAATTCTAAAAATGTTCTTGAAACTGAGCTTTTTGTCCACTGCATGTCAAAAGCTGCTGAAAAAAGTCAGTTTTTTTGCCGCATTCTGCGTTTTTTGTGTTTTTTATGCGTTGTTGCCGCATTTATTAGTGCATTTTTTTTTTTTTTTTTGCAGAGATGCACAACAATGGATTTTCTATGTATTTCTGCAAAAAATGTGCCAAAAAACATCCGGTGCTTTACATAGACTCCAATAGTAAATTTTGTGCTCTGCCCAGTTTTTTTTTGCAACATGTTTAAAAAAACGGACAGCAAATAAAACAAGCAGAAAAAAGATGTTCCGTGGAGACAGCAGAATGTTTCTACTACACAAGTGTATGGGAGCTCTCTTCAGTCGTTTTTTCAGCATTTTATAATAACGAAAAACGCTGAAAAAATGGATGTTTTTGTGTACAGTGTAGACATAGCCTATAACATCCGCAGCCCACAAAAAATTCATTTATGGCTCCCACACTCTCATTTCTTAGAAGTCCTCAATGTATATAAGTAAGCATGCTAGTGTCCTCACATAAATGGCTCAAAGGCCCTTCTGTGCACACTCTTTTAGTCTCATGGACCTAAGATCTCACTTCTAGTCACATTGCCAATATTTGGGCAGCTAATTTCAAACCTCTCCATTTTTTTTTTTAAGTCTACTCCTTAGCGGTTGGCAATTTTAGATCAGGTTTCCCTGACACTCTATGCAGCCTTATTCCATACTTCCACCCAAAACTTTGGAACAATGGCCTCTAATTTCCTCCCCTTAAAATTGTGCAGCAGCATTTAGGACGACATGTATGAAAGGGTTTTTCACCTTTTTTCTGGTTTACAATGCACCTAAGTGAGCCTGCTACAATGTCTAATGCACCTAATGAATGTGTTAGGCGCATTGTTCGTAAGACTCGACACTTTCTAATGCGCCTAACATGAAGGGGTGTTCTGGGGGCGTCGCACCACACTCGTAATATTAGACACATATATGAATGTGGTTCGGCAAAACTAGGCGCATTACTGCTCCGACAGGCAGACCTATATGAATGGGGTCTGTCTGAGCCTGAGGAGTCGAAGGGAAGCTAGATTTGCTGTAAGGGGCAAAAATGTCCCTCATTCCTCAACTTACACATGTACATTAATAAAAAGTAATTTATTATAATTATCAAACTGTATACAATTTTATTTAGTTATATTTAATGAAAAATGTGATCATATAAAAATAAATAACCCCAAAATATAGAAACAGCTCTTATGAAATTTATTTAAAATTCATAGAATCCTAAACTAATTTTACATTAAATAACCCACTGATGTTATTCAGATTTTTAAATATAAAATTTTTACTACATTAAATTTGAAATTTATTTTTGCTGCTCTCACCCTTTATTCTACATACAGCAAGAGCCAGCACAGCACAGGTATTGCTGAGACCTGTGGTCCTCCAAGCAGGATCAGTACCATAGTTTCTATTCACTGACATGCTATTCTAATGATTTTTCTCTTATTTTCAGCCTGTCTAGGACCTTAATACATATTAGGCGCAGTTCCGTAATGCGCCAAATACATAGGCGAGGCTCGTCGAACTTTACAAACCATTTATGAACGCACAAAAACCACTTTCATACATCAGGCGCATTATACACTGAAAATAACACTCGACAATTCACTTTAACGCGCTTTCCTTCATACATGTTGCCTTTAGTGCCATAGTTCTCGGTATCACATAACCAGAGAGCTCTATATCCCAGGCCCCAGTGACACCTCTTCCTGCGAGCTGGCATTCAGGTAACCTAACTTTTGAAAGCGTACAGCAGCACTGCAGGTGTAGAGGATCGAAGTGACGCAATACAACATGGCACAACAAAATGGAACAAGAAAAATATTTCTTATGAGCAAGCAAATATGATGTTAAAAGGACACTATCAGTATTTTTCACATATTGACAAGCATTTATGACTACTATATGTATTTTTTTTTTATAAAACTGGATGCTTGGTAAATGGCGGGGAAAAGAGTTATCTCCAGTTCCAGCCACTGCTGCCAGTTGGTAACTGTGTATCAACAACTGCTGCAGATGGAGCAGCTACAGCTTTTGTACCCATATCACCGGCTACAACTAACTGTGCATTTGCGAGAATACACCATAACAATAAATGTACAACAGGAATCAAATTCACTAATGACAGTTGTTTCATATGCGGTAGTAACTCTTTTGCTTCACTCACAAATGGTAATCTGGATATAATAGCGCATATAGCAGTACTATGGGGGATTTATGTCTAAATTTAAACTGCTTTGCAAAACCACAAAACAGAAAAAGATCATATATATTTTATATATACGTATATCTATCTTCTATTTATCTTTTTTTATCTATCTATCTATCTATATATTTTAATATATTTATTATATATATTTTGTAGTTGGCGCCGGAAGAGTCTAAGGGTGTATTTTTATTCCGCCTTTGGTTTTTGGCATTTGCACCAGGGTTGATGGATGGGCAAGCGACTTCAAAGAAAAGGAAGTGCATGGTTCCGCCACTGGTAGGTGGCAGTTGTGTCACCAGGTTTGGCTTTGGTGAGGTAGGAGCGTTGTTTAGTTGTAAATGGATATGTAGTTGGCACATTTTTTTAACAGCTAGCTAGCTGTTAGAAAACAACTTACTCCGGGACGGCCTCCGGGAGCAGTCAAAGTGTTGGGTGGGTGACTGCTCCCCTCCCCCAGGATCCAGTCCACATTTTTGGCTGCCTCATATAAGTCAAGCTAGTCAGCTGACTAGGTTGTGGCTGTTACCCAAGGCAAAAGAAGTTTTGCCCTGAGAGGTTGTGGACTGGAGACAGGCAAGATCTCCCATACAGCCACGGCTGAGTTTAAGGTATAGTGAGGAAAACTATTACCTTTGTATTAGCCACGCTCAGACGAGCAGGAGTTTGTTTCATTTGTTTTGTTTTTTACGTTTTCAATTTTTTGCCACTGTCTTGCTTGAAGTGTGCCAATAAAATACGGAGCAACCGTGTTTGGACTACACGCCTGTCTGAGTCTCTGTCAAACTGGACTTTTGTACGATCCCAGAGGCGCCTGTGGCTCACATATGGTGGAGGTATGCGAAGGGCATATTAAAGGGACAGACAGAGTGAGTGTGGTGACCCAAATGCCCTTTGGTTGAAAGCTGCAACTACGCCACAGGACGGAGTGCTAAAATGGAGGAGCTAATCAAGCAGCTGGTGCAATCAAACCTCAGACTCCAACAAGCCGTTACTGCACAAACAGGTGGCCCAAAGGCATATCAAAAACAGGTGCACGAAGAAGCGGTCAAGACCCAAATTGAGACATCGTCTGCTGCTGGCGGGTTTGCACCAGGCCACGGCCACAAAACAGCACAGTATGAACCAGGCTCTGCAAGCTTTAACAGAGAGGACAAGGGATGCCTCAGGGGTTGCAGCCGGCACCCCGTCAGCTGGTGCAGAGGGCGCTGACAAAATGACTGCGGAGGATGACATTGAAGCCTACTTGGTCACGTTTGAAAGAATCGCTGAAGGGGCCACCCTGCCTCAAGACCATGGGCTGACGGTGTTGGCACCCTTCCTGACTGGTGAACCCCAAAAAGCGTATTTCGACCTGCGAGCCAGGACGCCAGGGTGTATACACGGCTGAAGGAGGAAATACTGGCCCGCTTGGCGTTACCTTGGCGGTCCGCGCACGGCGAGTCTTCATCTGGGAGTACGATGCAAAGAAACCAGTGAGGTCCCAAATGTACGACCTATACCACCTAACCAGCAAGTGGCTGCAGCCGTAGGAGCCTCACACCGGCCCAAATCGTGGAAACGGGTCGTTTCGACCGATTGCCCGTGCTCTTCCGGTGAGGATACAGCGCTGCTTGGGATACTCAGACCCGAAAAGTGTGGATGACATAGTGTCCATCGTGGAGAGATTTACTGCCACCGAGGACTTCCTTCAGGACTTACCTGCTCCTGGGAACCAGAAGAGGCCGGCATACGGTAAGACTGTTCCTGCTGTTGGGGGGGATAGACTGTATCCTAAGGAGGGTGGTACGTTTCCAGAGCGCCCAGTAAACGGGGGCCAAGTCCCAGAAAGGACGTAAGCGTTCGGCCCGCGGGCCAGATAGTGGGGGCTGGCGCTGCCATGGACTGGGACATGTTGCTACCAATTGCCCGGTGCCAGTCCGAGGCCATGGAGTGTGACTTCGGGAGACCAGGTCTTATTTTGCCAGGCCTGTTTTTTGCTGCTCACAGAGACAACTTTGAGCGACCGGCAAGTATGCCCGGTGCGGATAGGAGGCCATTCGGTGATGGCCTTGATGGACTCTGGAAGTCTGGTTACACTAGTCCGTGCCAACTTAGTGGACTCTGAGAAACTCCAGACCCGCTGCCTAGGGGTGGTTTGCATACATGGGACACTAAGGACTATCCAACAGCAATCGTCCGATAGAGACTCCATGCGGGTCCGTGACCACGAAGTTGGCGTGGTAAAGGACTTAATGCACCATGTAATAATAGGCCGTGATTTTCCCTTGTTTTGGAAAGTATGGGAAAATAAGCAGGCCAAGGTGTGTAAACAACGTATGTCTAAAGTATGTGAACCTGAAAAGTGCCGTTGACAGGGGTATCAGAGGGTCCGGATAGTTTTCCCTTAGTAGTCCTGGCTGGAGACTCGGAGGAAAATCCCCTGAGGTTGAGTTTTCCACCTTACAGGTCCCCAAAAAAGGTAACTTTGGGACAGAACAATTAAGGGACCCAAACCTAGCAAATGCCTGGAGGAGTGTTAAGGTCATAAATGGGGTATTGCAAGAACCTGACTCCAATTTGGGTACCCACATTTCGCAGTACATAATAATCTCCTTTACAGGGAAAAGGGAAAACCCCACCCGAGGTTGTGGAACAACTTGTAGTGCCACAGTCACCATGTAGCATGGTTTTGGAGCTGGGCATTCACATGTGCTTGGGGGGCATTTAGGGGTAGACAAGACCAGGGAGCGCATTGAGCGAAATTTTTATTGGCCTGGTATATATAAAAACGGTAGAGGATTTTTGTCAGTCCTGTCCAGAGTGCCAGGTTAAACCCCGCGCCACACCTCCGTAACCCCCTAGTTTCCGCTCCCGATAATTGAAGTGCCTTTGAGCGCATAGCTATGGACCTTGTAGGGCCACTTTCCTAAATCGGCCAGAGGCCACCAACACATCTTGTTGGTGTTGGACTATGGGCCCCCGTTATCCGGGAAACCATCCCACTCAGAAACACCTCTTCTAAGGTGATTGCAAGGGAACTGTTCCACATGTTCACCCGGACAGGGATCCCCAAGGAAATCCTCATGATCAGGGCACCCCGTTCATGTCCAACATTATGAAGGAGCTGTGTCACCTCTTAGGTATTATACAACTGCGAACCTCGGTATATCACCCCAGACTGATGGCCTGGTGGAAAGGTTTAACAGGACATTGAAGGGGATGCTAAAAAAGGTGGTCGACAAGGACGGGAAAACTGGGACCGGTTATGCCGTACTTAATGTTTTCTATAAGGGAGGTTCCCTAGGGGTTCCACAGGGTTTTCCCCATTAGAACTGTTATACAGTAGACATCCCCGGGGGGTATTGGATATAGCTAAGGAGACCAGGGAGCAGGAGCACACGCCTCACCGCAGTGTCATCGAGCATGTGGCCGAGATGCAAGATAGGATTGCGGCAGTAATGCCAATTGTGAGGGAGAATATGCAACAAGCGCAGGAAGCGCAAGCCCGAGTATATAATAGGTCGGCAAAGATAAGGTCCTTTCGCCTGGTGACGTGTGTTGGTGCTGGTTCCTACGGCGGAGAGTAAATTTTTTGGCAAAGTGGCAAGGTCCCTTTTGAGGTCAGAGAGAAAATCAGTGACGTAAACTATAAGGTATATCAGCCAGGGAAAAGGAAGCCGGGTACAAATTTATCATGTGAACTTGCTCAAATCTGGAAGGACAGGAAGCTCTCATTGGTGTAAGTAAGCCTAGGGAGGTCGCTAGTAAGGAGCTACCAGAAGTCCATATCTCCAATTCGGGTTTTCAGCAGTCCAAGTACAAGAGGGAAAGGAGTTCCCGGGAAAAATACAGAGGTTGTTTTCCGATTTACCAGGTAGAACCGTCTCATCAAGCATGAGATAGTAACAGAGCCAAAGGGCCCAAAAAGGTGAGGCTAAGGCCCTATCGGGTGCCCGAGGCCCAGAGACCGGCCATCTCGGAGGAGGTAAAAAAAATGCTGTCCCCTAGGGGTTATAGAAAGGTCCCCAGAGTGGTTGGTCCAGCCCCATAGTACTCAATTACTAAACCCGACGGGGAGCATAAGAATTTGCAATGACTTCAGGAAATTAAAATGAATTTCAAAGTTTGACGCATATCCTATGCCAAGGGGTGGATGAGCTTATAGAAAGATTAGGGGCCCCCCAGATACATTAAACCCCTCTTTGACCTAACTAAGGGCTATTGGGGAGGTCCCACTTACCAAAACAGCCAGGGAGAAAACAGCTTTTCCACGCCCGGGCCATTTCCAATATGTGTGCTCCCTTTTGGCCTCCACGGTGCCCCTGCCACGTTCCAGAGATTAATGGATCTCGTCTTACAGCCCCACAGAAATTATGCGGCCGCCTATCTAGATGAGTGGTCATCTTTAGCACAGACTGGGAATCCCATCTGGGGACGGTCCAGGCGGTCTCCTGGATTCCATTCGGGAGGCGGGCTTGACGGGAAACCCAAAAAATGTGCTATAGGCCTCGAGGAGGCCCAGTACCTGGGGTACAGTATTGGTCGGGGAGTTATCAAGCCACAGGTGGATAAAATTGAGGCTATCAAAAATTGGCCTAAACCTATGTCAAAAAAACAAGTCAGGGCCTTCTTAGGGATTGCGGATACTACAGAAGGTTTGTGCCTAACTTTGCCACAATTGCAGCTCCCCTCACAGACTCCACAAAAGGGTTTAATCCTCAATGGTAAAAATGGGATGAGAAGGCAAAAGGGGAAACGTTCTGTAAATTAAAAGAAGTGTTATGTAAGAGACCAGTATTAATTGCCCCTAATTTTTAAAGCCGAGTTTATGGTACAGGCAGATGCCTCTAATGTGGGACTGGGAGCGGTCCTGTCCCAGGTGGTTTTACGGGGAAGAAAAACCCCATAGTTTATCTAAGCAGGAAGTTGACATCGGCAGAGAAGAACTATGCTATCATAGAAAGGGAATGTCTGGCTTTGAAATGGGCAATTGAATCACTGAAATACTACCTACTAGGGAGGCAATTCAGGTTAGTTACTGACCACTCGCCCTTAAAATGGATGGCCCAGAATAAGGGAAACAATGCAAGAGTGACCAGGTGGTTTTTGGCCTTGCAAGATTTTAAGTTCTATGTGGAACATCGCCCAGGGTCACAACAAGGCAATGCAGATGCGTTGTCACGGGTTTATTGTTGTAAGGCACAAGGTGCTCCTCCCCACGGGGCTGAGCAGAGGGGGGGGGATATGTAAGATGGCAGCCGGAAGAGTCTGCAATGGTGTATATATTCCGCCAGGGTTCTGCATGCACCATGATAATGGATGGCAAGCGACTTCAAAAAAAAGGAAAGTCGCTTTTGGGCCCGCCAACTGGTAGGTGGCAGTTACGTGTCACCAGGTACTGGCCTTGGTGAGGTAGGATGCCGTTGTTTTTTTTGTCAGCTGCGATATTAGTTGGCACATGTTTAACAGCTAGCAAGCTGTTAGAAAACAGCTTACTCCGGACGGTTCCCTTTCCGGGAGCAGTCAAAGTGTTGGGTGGGTGACTGCTCCCCTCCCCCCAGGATCCAGTCCACAGTTTGGCTGCCTCATATAAGTCAGCTAGTCAGCTGACTAGGTGTGGCTGTTACCCCAAGGCAAAAGAAGTTTTGACCTAGAGGTTGTGGAAATGGAGACAGGCAAGATCTCCCATAAAAGCCACGGCTGAGTTTTAAGGTATAGTGAGGACAAACTATTTACCTTTGTATTAGCCAGCGCTCAGACGAGCAGGATTTGTTTCATTTGTTTTTTTTACTTTTCAATTGTTGCCACTGTCTTGCTTGAAGTGTGCCAATAAAATACGGAGCAACCGTGTTTGGACTACATGCCTGTCTGAGTCTCTGTCAAACTGGACTTTTGCTACGATCCCAGAGCGCCTGTGGCTCACAATATATATATATATAAATATATAGATAGATTATTCATGTATATATGTATAGTCATACAGTAGGATACTTCATCTACAGGGCCCTGTAAATATTTTACCAACGGATAGAATAGTGTAGTCTTTGTATACTATTTCATATATGCAGGAACTTTTCCCAGCTTATACATTAAAAGCAGGACCATAAAGTGAAGTGAACATAACTATATAGTAATGAAAGTAAGAAATGAAAGTGTTTTTATGAGGGGAGAAAATACCATACTCTGCTATTGTATGGATAAGCAGTGACCAATACAACCACCTAGCAAAGTAAATAGATGCACTAGATAAAATAATTAGATGGAACAGTAGCAGGGGCGTAGCTAGAGACTCATGGGCCCGGGTGCAAAACTTCAGCTCGGGTCCCCCCTATTCCCAAACACCGTCTGTGGACCAGTAACTTTCAACAACAGCTTCCATACCTGACATGGTGGATGTCTGTGGTGTAGCGCGCAACAGAAAATTATTCCTAGTAAAAGGAATTTAATTAATTTAAAATAATTTATTTCAAATGGGGAAAAAGAAAAACAAGTTATACAGTCAAAGTGTCTGTTCCCTCTCCTTCAACCCCCCTCACAAAATAAAAAAAAATGTTGTGGGGTGAACAGGAAAAAAATGCAATTGTGCCTTTTGTTTTATGGGTTTGGTTTTTTTGGGGAGTTTATGCTGAACAGTTCAAATGACATTTATCTGTATTCTGCGGGTCAGTAATTACACAAAGGCCACATTATCACCACTATATAATGACTTATACCACCATACTGTTACTGAACAAACCAGTATACCAAGACCAATAATACCAACAACAACAATATACAAGGACTAAATAATACCACCATATATCACTACCATATAGTGACTAATACAACCATACTACCACTAACCAAATTAATATATCAAGACCAATAACAACAATATTCAAGGACCTAATAATACCGCCCTATATCACTACCCTATAATGACTAATACCATCATATTATAACTGATCAAATCAATATACCAAGACCAATATTACCAATAACAACAATATGCAAGGACCAAATAATATTGCCACAGCATGACAACATATCATCACCAGGAGATTGAATAAAACCATTGTACTGTTACTGAATATAAACCATTACACTAAGACCACTATTATGGCCATACAGTGACCATATAGCGGGAAGGTACCAGTGTACACAGGTTCTGCAGACTGTATATTACTGCCATACAGTGACCATATAGTGGTAGGTCCCAGTGTACACAGGTTCTAAAGACTGTATATTAGCACCATACAGTGACCATATAGTGGTAGATAGAAGTTGTACACTGGCTCTGCAGACATATAACTGATTACAGAGCAGTTACATTTAGTGACTCACAGGTGACGTTTTCTCTGATTGTTGTTCTCTTTTATCTTTCTTCATCCAGTCCAGACGCTCCATCCAGTCTTCTCTCGGCCACAACTCGTCCCTGCAGAATTTACCAAACAAACATGTTAGACTCCAAACCAGGGCTAGGCAATTAATTTTCCCATGGGGCCGCATGATAAATTGGGATGGTTTTAGAGGGCCGGACTAATTAAAAAAAAAAAAAAACATTAACAAAAAAAAACAAGGTAAACTGGGAAAAAAAATCATTTTTGGGGTTTATTTTTGTGGAAACTCACTCGGTACCCTCAGTAAGGCAGGTATATAGATACGTTCCCCAGTAAGGCAGGTATATAGATACATTCCCCAGTAGGCAGGTATATAAAGCTTCCCTCAGTAAGGTAGGCATATATATACATCCCCTCAGTAAGGTAGGTTTGTAGATATGTCCCCACAGTCAGTCAGGTATATACAGCTCCCCTCAGGCAGGCAGGTATATAGATATAGGATCCCTCAGGCATGAATATAGGTAGATATAGGGCTCCTCATGCAGGTATATACATAGATATAGGTCCCTTCATGCATGTATATAGAGATAAGTCCCCTTAGGCAGGTAGATATATGTATGTCCCCACAGGCAGTTAACCGAAATTAAAAATAACAATACTAACACTTTCCTCCTTCCTAGCCGAGCGCGCTCCTCTTATTCACGACACTGGCGCCGTCATCACGCAGGGACGCTCCTCCGGCAAACTAATTTCATTTAAATGAAAGGTCATTTTTTATAAGAGAACTTGTAAAAATCTGACTATTTTATTTTAATGACAATGTTTCGTTAAAGAAATTGGTCTAAATACATGATCTGTCACTTTCTGTGCACTGTTACATTTTGTGTTTCTGTTGTTTTTCACCATGGGTGAAACGTCTACCAACATCCATCAGCTCTCAAGTGATTCATTATTAAATCCTAAAGAGAAAGAACTCTGTTGGATAAGGCTGCACACCTTCAGCTTATTTTTAATCAGGTCAGTTCACACTGAGATACATAATGCATTACTTGGCTATTGGTCAGTGTGTATTTGGAGATCAAACCTTGTTCTCTTTCTCGCTGTCCTGAAATGTCTATTATGCCATGTGTGCACAATTCCTGAATCACATTGACAAAGTGAGAGTGAAAGCAGCTGTCAGCTAGAACAATTACCCAGACACGTACTTGAACTTCACAATGCGAGCATCTGAGTATTAATAAGTAATATACATTCTTTTTTCATATTCAAACTTTATTAAAATGTAAAAAGGAATACAAAAATACTAACGAGCACTACCAGGGCAGTACTGGCATTACTCCTGTCAGAGTCCCTGATGAAACATCGGCTCATTGATATGGCGCAATATACAAACTGGAAATGGGCAGGAGATCAGATGCTTTGACTCAAATAATGGCAGCACTGGAAATACTTATGAAATAATGCGCTTATCACATGGTAAAAGCACATATAGGATGATGTTAACAAATAAAGGCAAGAAAATCACATTATATCTAATGATGAATTGTTCAAAGAATAATAATCATATCACAGATCCTGAAGAACAGCCAAATACCATTATTTTTCTTCCACTTAATTAAACAGTAAACATTATACAGTGGTCCCTGAAGTTACAATGGACTCAGAATACAATATTTAAATTTTTTTGGACTATAAGATGCACTGGACCATAAGACACCACCTTACGTTTCAAAGGAGGAAAGTAGGGAAAAAATCTAAAGCAAAAAGTGTGGGCTGAAGTGTAGCTTTTATTGGTACCATTTTGGGATACATGCAACTTTTTGATCACTTTTTATTCCAATTTTTTGGGGATATGAAATTACCAAAAAAACACAATTTTGGCATTTTGATTTTTTTTCTTCTATGGTGTACAGTATGCAGCAATACCAATTATGTTTATTTTTTACTTTAATACTTAGTCCCCATAGGGTACATGACCACTAAGGGGCACAATCCCTTCTCCTATATATATTATCCTGTTGTACTGGATTTTCACTTGTTATTTTCACTTGTTATCTATTACACCCTGCTTATAGCAGGGTATAATAGGTGTACATACATGGAAGCTGTGGAAGCCTGCATGAGGCTTCCTGCTGCCATGAAAACCCATCCCCAAATGCAATTACGTTGTGGGAGGGGTTATCAGAGGGAGAAATGGTGCTACGCACTATCACTCAGCTAGACGACATGGCTGCGATCACTGTGGCATCTAAAGTGTTAAAAGAAGAGATGGAGCCGGCTTCATCTGTGCTGTTAGTGGTGGCTGCCAGCTGTAGTGAACAGCCACCAGCTGCCGCATAGTACTATCTCAGGCCGGCAGGAGGCTGGAGTGGGGCGATGCTGTGAGAACAGGCATCAAGGTTTAACCCCTAAAGCTGTCAGTTTCACGCAGCATCGCCCCACTCCAACCTCCTGCTACCCTGAGATGGTACATTTGGACTATAATATGCACCCCTATTTTCCTCCCAAATTTGGGAGGGAAAAGGGCACCTTATAGTTGGAAAAATACGGTACTATTATACCTCCTGGGACATCATATGCCAAGTGTGGCTTTAAGATACAATGTCCCAGATAGTGCTCCAACCAATTACCATGTCCACAGTGAGGTGCATGCAGTGATTGGAGGTCTAGTAGCACCTCTTTATAGAGTAGTGCAGTATTACATGTTCTGTTCCGCTCTTTACATGTGTCAGGATTAGTTGCTCCTTCGGGCACCAGGTAAGGTAGTAGCACCTATTTTTGTTTGTTACCAGGCACTGTACCATATGTTTAGTGCAGGGGACCAGATGTACCATATGCATGAAATACTATAAATCTCTGGTCTCATTTTTAACCCCTTTTATTCAAGAGTTTGGATATCTCATTATATTATAGGCTCCAAGAGATCACTAATACATCTGAGGTATATTTTCTCACTGGATATCAATTTTCCTACAAATCAAGACACCTGATGAAAAATAGTAGGAGTTGAAACATATTGGAACAACTTTACACATTTATGGTATTAAATAGGATAATTTAACCAGGGGAAGATAGGGATTAGACATACATAATAGTCTTCTATGGAAAGATTCATTCTCCTGTTTATTCCTTGAAAACTACCTACTCCTGAAACTAGGTAAGAGCAACCCTTTTTTGACTTATTCTGTTGCTATAGTGCTCTGTAACTATCTTTGTTATGTGCAGTTCTCTCTAGTGTACTTGGACCATCGTAATTAGCTGGATTGCATAATCTTTTCATTGGGACATCTCTCTCTCTCTCTCTCTCTTCTCTCTTCTCTTTCTCCTCTCCCCTCTCTATATATATTTTAAAATATATACATACACACACACATATATACAGTATATATATCTATATATATATATATAATTATATTATAAAATATATATATATATAATACAATGGGGGTGTGTGTGTGTATGTATATATTTTATATTTTATTATATATATTATATATAATATATAATATATATATATTAATATATATATATTATATATGTAAGTGTTGTTTTGGCAATTTAATTTTATTGAGACATAAATGAATAAAATTATTTTGATCTACCCTCCACTTTCCCTATCTATCCCACCAGATCATTACATTGTGTATACAGTACATGACTCAAAGAAACTTCTATACCAATATGGAAAGGGATTTCCAGCTTCCAGCAGCTCTTTCTGACTGTTGTGTATGAGGACTTGCTTTATCTGTATTAATTATCCACATAATTTTGTTTAATCTTTATTTTGCATTATGTTGGGTAACATTCTGGGTCCTCGAAAACAATTACCAGTTTTCCACAGTTATGGTTTCAACATATAATAGTCATCCGGGAACCAATTAATATTGCATTTTAAGAGACCACTGTACATTTTCGTAGGTAGCATACTACTCAAAGAATGTCAGTAATCGGGTAGACATAGACTGATAAAATCCAGTCCAGAAACCTTACTTTATTTCTTCTGCTGCTGGTCAATGAATGTTAGAAAGTCTAAGGCTGGGTTCACAAGAGTTTTTTCCATGTATATTTTTTTATCAGTATTTATAAGCCAAAATCATTAATGAAACCTACCAGTAGAAAGTATAGTGAGAAGGCTTGTACCTCTATCATGTTTTGGACCCTTATCTGGTTAGGACCAACAAAAAAGCTACAAAGTTGCACATAAAAGTATGCCGAGTGCTTTATGCTTAACTGATGAATGCAAACTTTCCTCTTGTTTTATGATAAAATGCTGCATTAACTATGCCATCAATTTAGACTTAGTTATCTATGCCGCTACAGCTCACACCTCTCTGTAAAGCAACGTTCCACTTCCACTCATAACCGATTTTATGGTGTTTACTATAAATATTATTCTGCCAGTCCCAACAATTATAGAAATACCAAATTTATATAATTTTTGCTATGTTTTACTACTTTGAAAAAATAAAATACATTTTCAAAACAAAAATTGCTTTGCATTGCCATGTTCAGAGACACATTATTTTTTCTAATGTCAGCTTTGCCCCATGGCCATCCTCCTGAATGGAAGTTAAGTAGAACTTCATTAATTTAAGGGCTTGTTCACACGGCGTTTTGGATCCTTTTTACGGATCCGTTTTTCGCACTTGAAAAAGCGGATCCGCAAAACGCAGCATTGGACACTTATTTGGATCCTTTTTTCAATGCTTTTTCACTTGCGTTTTAAGCATCCGCTTTCCGGATGCGTCAGGAATGAAAATCAATGAAAAAAAAAAAAAAATCTCCTGCGCTTCCCGCTCACCACCCACCACTCCGCTGCGCCTAGCCGCCGACCTCACCGCGCTCCCGCTGGCCGCCTGCTGAGCCTCACCTGCGCTCCTAGCTAGCCTCTCCAGCGCTCCCCATCCATCCTCCAGTGCGCTTTTCGCACCCGCTTTGAGGATGCAAAGCGCAGCTGTTACGTACCAGAAGTGTGGACGCTATTTGGACAATGCCAACAAGCGGACTCCATTATCTCCTATGGGCGTTTTCAGATGCGTAAAACCAATAAGAAATTGACATGTCCAATTCCTTAAATACGAATGCGAAAAGCGCAGTGCAGAAGAGCCTCTCAAAGCGCATTGCTGAACTCCCGTGGGAACAGGATGCGCTATTTGGCCATTCAACTTAATGTTAATCACACAGACAATTGTTAGATCCTTTTTTTTTTACCGTTAGCGATCCGTAAAACGGATCCGTAAAACGGATCATAAAAACGCCGTGTGAACAAGTCCTAAGCGTCTAGAAGACTCACAAAAATAAATATTTAAACAAAAGCCACTGTCTGAAAAAGAGTCTCAATGTCTCAAACTATAACGCTTTAAACCTAGTGCACTTGATATTTGACTATGGACCTTAAAATGGAGTTTATTCTGGGGACCCACTGGTGGAATTGATTCTGGGACCCACCCTTAAGCTACTGTACATGACTGCATATACTACACATATCTTTTTAACTCACTCTATTGTTTTTTGCCTCAGTTTCTCTGCCTTTCTGCCTTTCCTGAGGATGCATGTGCAGCTGAAAAGCAGCTCCAGGTCTTTCATGATCAAGGGCCCATTGGGAATTTCTCTTGTTCCCCTATAGGCCAGACAATCCTGCCTGAAAGCAATAAAAGGTACTAAAATGGAGCTAAAACACCATACAAATGTTACCAAAGTTGTTTTATTTTAATGAAAAAAATAAATAACTAGCATATAGGTAGGCTATGTCTACACTGCACAGAAAAACTCCTTTTTTCAGCGTTTTTTCGTTTTTAAAAACCTGGAAAAACACTGTAAACATCTCCCATAGACTTCTAATGATAAAAACATCCTGCTGTCTACATGAGGCTCTTTTTTCCTGCTTCGTTTTTTTCACTGTCCGATTTTGCAACATGATTTCCTAAAAAACACCAGAACCAGGGCAGAAAATTTACTACAGATCTATGTAAAGCGTGGGGTGTAACAAAGGTTATACATACATCAAATCATGCATACAAGTGTCTGATGTGTCCTTTCTGTACCTTTGTAATAAAATGATCACGATTTGGTCGCTAACCGATTTTTGCGCCATTAATTTTTTTTTCGCTAAAAATAACGTTTTTTTAACAGATTTTGTTCGTCAGAATCGGTTTTTTACAGATTTTGATGCTAAAAATTCTTTTCTAAACATATTTTGGGCGCTAATAAAGTTTTCGTTGCTACTAATGCTAAAAAAAATACGTTTTTTAGGAATATAGCGCCAGAAATACGTTTTTTTTATATTACGGATTTTGGGCGCCAGAATCCATTTTACATTTTTTGGCATCCAAAAATAATTTTTTTACAGATTTTAGGCGCAATAACGTTATCTCGCCTGTTTACGCCTAAAATACTTTTTTATGGATTTTGGCGCAAGAATCCGTTTATTAACGTTTTTGACACAAATCATTTTTTTTACAGATTTTTGGCAGCTAATAAAGTTTATCTCGGCCTTCTGACCAGCCAAAAATAATTTTTTTAACGGATTATGTGCAAGAAACCGTTAAATTTTCCGTAACGTTTTTTGACACTAAATAATTATTTTCCTGATTTTGGCGCTAATAACGTCCTCGCTCTGACACCAAAAATAAGTTTTTAACGGATTTGGCGCAAGAATCCTTTAATTTACTTTTTTTGGCACTAAAATAATTTTTTTTTACAGATATTGGCGCTAATAACGATATCTTCGCTTCTGAGACGCCAAAAATTAAGTTTTTTTACGATTTTTGCGCAAGAAACCGTTTTTTACGTTTTATGACACTAAAATAATTTTTTTTTTACAGATTTTTTGGCCGCTAATAACGTTTATCTCGCTTCTGAACCGCCAAAAATAAGTTTTTTACGGATTTTGGCGCAACGAAACCGGTTTTTTTTGACGTTTTTTTTGGGCACCTAAAATAAATTTTTTACAGATTTTGGGCGCTGGGATTACGTTATCTCGCCTCTACGCCAAAAATAACGTTTTTTTTTACGGAATTTGGCGCAAAAAAGTATTTTTTACGTTTTTTGACAACTAAAATATTTTTTTTTTAACAGATTTTAGCGCTAATAACGTATCTCTCGCCTCTGACCCCAAAAATACATTTTTTTTTAACAGATTTTTCCGCGAAAATCCGTTTCATTACGATTTTTGCACTAAATAAATGTTTTTTTTACAGATTTTTGGCGCAATTATGTTATCTTGCTTCTGATCCAAAAAAAAATAAGTTATTTTTCTAAACGATTTTGGTGCAATAAACAGTTATTTTACGTTTTGACACTAAAATAAATTTATCTTACTGATTATGCGCTAAAAACGTTCTCGCTTCTGACACCAAAAATACGTTTTTATTAACGATTTTGTCCAAGAATCCGTTTATTTTACGTTTTTGGCACAAAATAATTTTTTTTACAGATTTATGCCGCTAATAAAGTTATCCTCGCTTCTGGACGCCAAAAATAAACGTTTTTTTACGGATTTATTGCGGCCAAGAAACCGTTTTTTTACGTTTTTATTTGGACACGAAAATAATTTTTTTTTACCTGATTTGAGCGCTAATAACGTTATCCTCGCATCCTGACGCCAAAAATGTTTTTTACTGGATTATGGCACCAAGAAACCGTTTTTTTACGTTTTTTTTGACACTAAAATATTTTTTTGTTTACTGATTTTGGGCTAATAACTATTATCCTCGCTTCTGACGCCAAAAATACCGTTTTTTAACGGATTTTGGCGCAAGAATCCAATTTTTATGGCTTTTGGGGCAAAAATCGTATCATAACAGATTTTTGGCTCTAATAAAGTGATACTAGCTTTTGACAGCAAATAAATAATTTTTTAAATTGGATTTCGCGCCAGAAATCCGTTTTATTTGACGGCTTTGGGGGCTTAGTTTCAATATCTTTAAAAAAATAAGGCACTAATAAACCCTGATCACCTTCTGACACTAAGAAATATTTTTTTTTTTACGGAAATTTGCCGCAATAATGCGTTTTTGGGAATTGGCACTAAAACCTTTCTTTACAGATTTTTGATGCTAATACAGTTTACCTTGCTGTATGGAAATGAATATGTGGTTTTTGTGGATTATTGGTGGCAAGAATCTGGAGCAAAAATTCAATAAAGCAGTAAGCACGCAAGCAAGCAGCACACAAAGGACAATGTGCGTCACAATGGCACATGAATCTAAAGGAGTGGACTCATTAACATGTTAACTCCACCTGTAGGGTGTCGTTTAAATTCAATGCTTAAATTTGTGCATACATTACAAAGCCAGCCAAAGACGCTCCAAAAACGCTACAAAAAACGCTCCAAAAATAACTCTCCAAAAAACGAAAAACGCACCAAAAAACTGACGTTTTTTTCAGCTGCTTTTTGAACCAGGCAAGTGACAGAAACTCAGTTTTCATGAACGATTTTAAGTTAATTCGTTTTCCAGTCGTTTTTTTTTTAGTCCACTGCAGTGTTAGACATAGCCTAACTCAAGCAGGGAATTCTACAGCCACATTGTGTTTTACTGAATACATTTACTGGGATCAAAAACTACATCTGTTTAAAGCAACGCAAAGCCTTTTTTTTTCATGGTTTTGCACAAAAAAACACAGTTCGGACAATGGATTCCCAGCTGCCCAGTACATTGAGCCTACGGCAATCCTATGGTGGTCCGGCGGAATGTACAGCAAGTTCTATATTCTGCCGGACGGTTTGAGGTTAAGGAAACCCTCAGTGAAAAATCTGTGCTTGTAGAACAACAGCTGGATTTTTTCTATTAGGGCTACACAGCGCCTGGGTATAGTCCAGATTTCACGGATTCAAAATACGGGTAACTGCTGAAAAAACCAACCAAAATCCAGTGCTATGTAGACATAGCCTAAAGGTTTTAAATCTAAAGGTTTTAGATTTAGCAAAATATTACATTTGGGAAACATGAGAGCAAGATTTGAGAACAGAACACAAACAATTTTATTTTTCTACAATTTGTAAATGAACTTCAAGTTAAGAATTTAAGTAGCATAATTTTATTGAAGGCTACACATTGACTTTAATCTTGTAACATCAAGGCACATACAAGCCATACACAAAAAATGTATGCAATTTGCCTGCCTCTTTCTGTCACATTGTATCCAGCAACTGTTTTTGCCTGCAAGTTGTGTGCACTTTTTATTGCAGTTTTCCATCAGAACTCTTTAAAAGGACCTTTTTTACATTGATTATTTAGCTTGATCAAAGATTTAATCTTCTGAGTATATTTTGGCTGAGATGCTGATCTATCCTATAATTAGAGTATGAGCTCTTACACTGGCAGCACAAATCGATGTTATTTTCAGTATTGCACAGTTGTGAATCAGTTTTGGTGAAATATCAGTTGCCCCAAAAGGACATTAGGAATACTACCTTTTCCAGGGGGGATCAGGGCATATAAATCCGAATTTTTATATTATTTTTAATTAATTTACGTTTACTAGCATGACCTCATAATTTAGACCATATTCAGCAGGTATGTGAGAGTTGGATGATTTGTAAAAACATATGATAATGAGAATAATTCTGGCATTTTATTTGATGTGGTTTTTGTATTAATTAAAAAAAAAATTATAATCAATTTTATTTATATATCGCCAACATATTCTGCAGAATTTTACAATTCAGAAGGTATAGGTCACACAAAACTGAACATTACATTGAAACAAACCCATTAACAATTCAAAAAAGAGGTATCAGGGCCCTGCCCGTAGGAGTTTACACTCCACGTGAAAGTAAGAATGAGACAAAAGGAGAGAAGTGCTTAATGTGTACAATGGTCCAGCCATATTCCATTACTATGGGTTAATACTAGTGTTGAGCTATCGGGCGATAGTCGATAGTCGGCCACCATCGATAAGGTTTTCGATAGTGAGCAGTCGATTATGAGCGATGACCATTAACTTCAATGTGAGGAGAACAACACCTCAATCTACACCCAAACAGGCTGGAGAAGCTGGAATTTAACATCACAACAGATCAAATGGATACGTGCACTCTTAGGCACATACACTACGTGGAAACCCTAAAGAAGCATTTATGCTATCTAGTCATACATGAAAAAACTTTGAGACATCCCATGTCCAATATTTTGATCAAAAGATGTTTAAGCAGCCCACGTGGACTTTCACTACTCGACAATTCGGGCAGTTCCTAATGCTATCTTTACCTTCTCATCGAGCCAATCTGGCCTCTCACTGGGTCAACCACCTCATTATTCAGAGAGAAGAAAATAAAAAAAAAACACCCAACCTGCAAGCTGTGCCCTATTATGACAGCCTGTGAGAGGTAAAGATACAAAGGACCTGCCCATTATTGATATCACGTTATAAAGTCCGTGAGGGCAGCTTAAAATCTTTTTAGATCAAAATAGTGAATCCCGAGAGTCTAAAAGTTTTATTTCATATATGATAGATAGCATAAATGCTTTCCTTTAGGGATTTCCACATAGTTTATTGCCCTTTTTGCAGTATTGTGCCGCTGGCGGCGGGTCTGTGTGTGTACATTTCTAATTACCAGTGTGCCGCAGCCCATGCAAGTGCACCCAGGTTAGCATACGTTTTTTCCAGAAATGTTTTTGTGTGTCAGAAACATACGTTATACTTGGTGTACATTGATTTTAACCAATATGGGGAAAAAGGGTGCTTCCATTTTGGGGTTCTGTCCCCCGCCCACTCTAACAGTCTTCATAGAGGGCCATCTTGCAGTGTTGGTTTTTTTTTTTATTTTTCATTCACTCTGAATAATGGAGGTCGATTGACCCAGTGAGAGGCCAGATTGGCTCGATTGAAGGTAAGATAGCATAGGACGAGCCCGATTTTGTGAATCACGTATTGAAAAGTCGTGGCAGCTTAAACATCTTTTTATCAAAATAATGAACCGAGAGTCCTCAAAGTTTTTTCATGTATGAAAAAATAGATAGCAAAATGCTTCTTAGGATTTCCACGTATGTGTAATGCCTTATTGCAGTAGTTGTGCCGCTGGCGGCGGTCTGTTGTGTTACATTGAATAATTACAATTGAGCCGCAAGCCCTCCAGTGGCACCCAGGATTGCATAACGTTTATCAGAAATGTTTTTTGTGTGCAGAAACATACGTTATACTTGTGTACATTGATTTTAAACCTATAGGAAAGGAAGGGGTGCTTCCATTTTGGTTTCTGTCCCCGCCCACTCTACAGGCTGTCATAAGAAGGCAGCTTGCAGGTTGGGTGTTTTATTTTTTTCTCTCCTGAATAAATGGAGGTCGTTGACCCATGAGAGCCAGATGGCACGATTGAGAGGTAAAGATAGCAACTAGGACTGCCCGATTTATGAAGATCACGAAAAGTCCGTGGCAGCTTAAACACTTTAGATCAAAATATGTGAACCGAGAGTCTCAAAGTTTTTTACATCTTGGCAAAAACAACCATTAGGTTATAAAAGCCACAGAAAAAAACCACACACCATTCACAATCCCGGTCATTACCACAGCATGACCCTTAAACCTGCATCACCCACAAATTAAAAAGTGCCAGATGGAAGTATGATTGAAACCATCAATCTTACTTGGAACGGACATTGATTATCCCTGTCCGGGAACGCGGCATGAGCCCCAAACCTGCATGACCCCCAATTTAAAAGTGCCCCGTAAAAAGAGTCTTTCAACCACCATTTTAGTTTTCACTGGACATTGACTATACCTGTTCCTGGGCCACAGCATGATCCCCAAACCTCATGACCCCCACATTTTAAAAATTGCCGGAACAAGAGTCTTTCAACCACCATTTAGTTTCACTGGACATTGACTTATACCTGTCCCTGGGCCACAGCATGAGCCCCAAACCTGCCATGACCCCCACATTAAAAAAGTGAGCCCGAAAAAAGAGTTCATTCAAACCCACCATTTTTAGTTTCACTGGACATTGACTTATACCTGCCTGGTGCCACAGCATGACCCCAAACCTGCATAACCCCCAGATTTAAAAAGGCCGGAAAAGGATCTTTCAACCACATTTTAGTTTCCTGGACATTGACTATCCTTGTCCGGGCCACAGCAAGAGCCCCAAACTCTGCAAAACCCCAGATTTAAAAATTGCCGGAAAAAGGATCTTTCAACCACCATTTTTAGTTTCACGGGACATTGACTATACCTGTCCTGGCCACAGCAAGAGCCCCAAACCCTGCATGACCCGCCCCCACAATTTAAAAAAGTAGCCGGAAAAGAGAGTCCATTCACCACCGTTTAGTTTCACTGGACATTGACTATACCTGACCTGGCCACAGCAAATGACCCAGGCCGTAGTTACAGTGTGAGCGGTGGAGCCCAAGGCTGGCCGTCCGTCAACAATTAATAACACTCAGGTTAAAATGCCCTGATGACCGCAGCAACGAAAACTGTCCGTGCTGAAGCGAGTAAAAACAAAACGGGAAAAAAAACAAGTGGAAAGTGTGAGAACTCAGCCTTCCTCAGTTACACAGTCCAAAACCTGTGTAAACGCTTGCCCCACTGTATGAGTGGACCAATTGACATCACATTGGCAATACTGGTATGTTACGCTCCGGATACACCCAGGTGCCCATTATCTTGCAATTCTTTTTTCTACAATTTACTCAACGTCCTGGAGAAATGGTCTCTGAACTTTGTTCTCTGTCCCCGAGCTCCATACTCCATGTCCACTGAATAACCTACATCTGGTCAAGTTTTCCTGAAACCCTCCCCTTTACAATTCAAGAGGAAATTTTTTAACAGCTATTTTGTACATCCAGTTTTTTAGTAACTTTAATTCTAGTAAAACACATTTTTAAAAAACGGATGGAATCCCCCCATGTCTTTTGTTTCTCTTTTTTATTGCAATATTTGTCCATTTAAACAGAGTCCTTACCTATTCCTGTTTCTGACAGCACCATCACCCCTTTGAGCCACCTTGACCATTGTGAAGAACAAATGTTCTGTTGAAGAAAACAACATTTTTTATGATATGAAACCTGTAGTATAGCTCTTCACAGCAAAATGCCTCTAAAAATTAAACATGACCCTTAGCCACTTGGACAATTGTGAAGAACAAATGACGTTAGAAACAAATTTTTTTAGAAAAAGGACCGTAGTATAGCTGCATGTCCACAGCAAAAAAGCCCCCAAAAATTCAACAACATGACCCATGACCACTTTTGACAATTGTGAAGAAGAACAAATGTACTAATTAGAAACAACATTTTAATAGAATAGGACATTAGTATTGCTGATTTCAAAGCAGCATGGACCCAAAAAATTATAAAAATGACTTCTCATTCTCCAGACCACTTGTTAAAAATTGTGAGGAGAAATGGCCACTATAGAAAGCCACAATTCAGTTCCAAAGGACCATGAATAATGCTAGTATCTCACAGCAACATTACCCAAAAAATTAATAAATATGACTTCTCAAGCCACTGTTAAAAAATTTAAGGAGAAATGCCACATAGAAGGCCACATTTCGGTCCAAAGGACCGTGATTATTGCTGTATCTCCAGCAACATGACCCCAAACAAATGATAAATATGACTTCTCAGCCACTGATTAAACAATTGGTGAGCAACATGACCCCAAAACCATGACAATGTACAAATTTAAAATGAAAGTGGTAAATGGAATAGTGTTTTGTCAGAAACCTTGGTGTCTTTTTAGTCCTCCTCACAGCAAAACCAGCAAAATGAACGTTGGGAATTGAGAAAAAAATTGCAGGAAGAAATGATCATTTAAAAATAAGTTTTTCAAGAGGAACATTTTGTTTGGAGAGGAATGTGACGTATACCAGCAACTAATCGGTGACCTCCGCATTGGGGTCCACAACAACATCAGAGCTCCATGCCTGATTCATCTTGAAGAAAGTCAAACGATCCACATATCTATGGAAAGCCGGATGTGTTTGTTCTGTAATGACTCCACCCGGCTGTGCTGACGCTGGCTGCTGGGCAGGACAACACCTCTATTGCGTGGCGAGCCAGTCTCGGCCAATCGTTATCCATTTTGGATACCCAGAAGTCAATTACAAAAACATCGGTGTTGAGAACGCAGATAGACTGCACCAGATCTTAAGCTGGGTCTCATTGGGTTAAGTAAGTGGGGTGGCCTGCCATTGCAATGCGTTGGAGAGTGGTAAATAAAGATTGGGCAGGGTCCAACCCATTAGGCTTCTGCCCCTTGCCTGCTGCTGCCGCTGCTGCCGCTACGGCACTTGGCTCCTACTCTGTCACGTTGCTGCCGTTGTCCAACCGTGACATTTGAAGAACGTGAAGCAGAACGCAACAGATTCACCAGTTGATCAATCAGCAAGTCACTTCCATTTCCTCCTACATTATTACTACTCTATTGGGTGGGTGGAAGGACATTGCTGATTTTTGTTTTGTACGCGGGGATCCAGGCGGTGGGCCACCCATAACTTGTTGTTCATTATGATGGCCGTAAATGCAGGATCAACATCTTGGAGGAAATGGAGCATCCAAGCACTCATGTGAGAGCATGGAGCCTTGAGTTCCCAAGCCTTTGGGTTGAGGGGCAACTAGCAAAACTCATCTTCCTCATCTCATCAGCCACAAATTCACGCCAACCTCCATTTCCATGCCAGACGTCGTGTCCTAGGAATACTCCTCCTCCTCCGTTCCTCCGGCACAGCATTCAACACAGCCCTGACTGCCACAGATGATGCACCCGGCGAGCTGAGGTGCCGCCTTGCACTACCTCTGGACCCTGAACCACTGCCTAAGGAAGACCGATTAAAATTGAGAAACTGTCCGGGCCCATTGTGGATTTTGACGAGAGAAATGGCTCCGGTCTGGCAATCTGTGTCCTTCCCCTCCTCCGTCGCTGTGCGGGACCTGATGTTTCAGAGTGTTCCACCATCGTTCCAGAACTAAGACACCACAATGCTCATGCTGACATGGCAACATCCGCACTGACCATTTTGGTGGCTTCTTCAAAACTGGCAAGGATGGGTGCAGAGCCCCTTTCACCTGCCTCCACTCCCCGGTGCTAAACACCCCGAGGTCCGCCCCGCTGTTTTGTCAGGCCATGTGTCACTTCGACTGCGTAATGGCATTGCGCTGCTCCCACAATCGCTGGAGCATGTGGAGGATGGAATTCCAGCGTGTTGCCACGCAAAAATGAGACGGTTGACGGGGAGGCCGAGCTGACGCTGCAACGCACCAGGGGGGACGAAGCAGGGTGCGAACGGCGGAAGTGCAACTCAGACCTCGGCCTTCTTAAAGCAGCAGCCCCAGACCGGGTAGCTCTTTAGAAATTTCTGGACGACAAGGTTCATGACATGTGCCAGGCAAGGGATGTGGTCCAGCCAACCCATTTTAATGGGGGCAAGCATATTTAGCCCGTTAGCGCACACCACCTTGCCTGGCACAAGGGTTTTTGTCACCCAGCCAGCCGCTCGTCTCGTTGCGGAGAGCCTCCACACTCCTGACCTGTGTGTGGACGGTCTCCAAGGCAGATTAATTTAACACGCCTGGTGTCCTGGGCACTGATGCCACCAGAGGGCCCTTGGGGGAAAGACCCGCACCATCCCTGCGTTTTGAAGAGCGTGCGCCGAGCCTGAGAGCCACCGCACCCCCAGAGCATCCACCCAGCTCACCCGTGAGCTGTCACAGAGAATACGGCCTGGCCGTGCTTACTAGTCCATGTGTCGGGTGGGTGAGATGGACTTTTTCCGGACACAGATGCAGACAACGCGCTTGAAATTTTAGATACACGTGGGTGGCCAGGGGAGGGACAGCTTTTCTGGCAAAGAAATGCCTGCTCGGCATCTGGTATTGGGGCAGGCGAGGGGCCATGACGTGGCGGAACCCATCTGTGCCACCAGACGGAAAGGCAACATTTCCAAGGCCAAAAGCCTGGCAATGCCGACATTCAGCTTTGGCTTTGGGAGGTTTTTGGGTTAAAGTGTTTCTTCTGCTCCCAAACCTGGAAGACAGAAGGCTGGCTGCTAGACGGCCCGCTGTACGGCGTGCAGTCGTCAAACTGGCGGAAGGGAAAGGGGTAGGATGGGTCTCCTGGTTTGGGGCTGGTGGTACTCGGGCGAGTGGAGGCTGAAGCCCGGGGGCTGATCCCCGATCATGACTCTGAGAGACATGGGCAGCTGAGGAACGCTTGGTGGTGGCGGAGGAGGAGGAGGGAGACAGAGGGTGTGACAGTGGTTTGGGGGCCCGGCGTCGGTCTGGCCTTTTTTGGCCAAGTGTTCCCCCCATTTCAACCATCATTCGCTGCATTGATAACTTTTTTGGG
>JAODAL010039487.1:0-37954 GCA_025379985.1 Phyllomedusa bahiana | reverse complement strand
GGCTGCTACCCTATTGCCCTCGCAGCAGCTTGAGTGTAGCAAGATGGCGCTGCTCCCATGATGCCTCTCTCTGCAGCAGGATCTTCCTGTGTGTAGCTCCTCCCTGTGCGCGGCCTTTCCCTCCCGGCCTCTGTAAAGGAAGCACGCGTGGAGCCTTCTCTCTCCGGCCTGAGTGCTAGAAAGTCATTAGTGAAGTAAGTCGGGCGTGAGATGGTGACTGTGGGCGGTAATAGGCGGCCCTGAGGTGCCGGGGGCTGCGTATACACGAACACTCGGCTCCATCTCTTCTCTCCAGCGAGGCGGCGGGTGTAGTGCACACGTGGTATACCGTATGTAGCAGAGCTGAATCTGTCACTATGGCTGTGTCACGGCAAACTCTGCTCTGCTACATTCGTATGACTGTAGGGGGGGCACATACTTTTATCCATCATCTCAGTCCAGTGTTAATGGCAGTATGGAGGGCATCCGCTCGTATGTACCTGCTATAAGCCCTCAGTATATGATGGGCCCAGGGGCTCCCTGTAATGCAGAATTGTAGTCATCGGCCATATGGAAGAGGCTGCAGCTACAGATGTGCCTTTTGTACACTGCTATGGTATATGGGTGGATTCCGGATAGGATTCCAGGTGGTGCTAAAACGTTCACCTTCACAGAATGTCCTCGTGTGCCATAAGAGCTGCTCAGTGCCCGCTGCCCTGTACAGGATGCAACTGCTCTGTAGTGAAAATGGGGCAGAGCTATCAATACCGAGTCAGGGCGGATTCACGGTGGCGTCTTGAAATCCATTAGAAACAAAGGATCAACAGAGACCAAACAATCTTAATATAGGGCCAATTTATTCTATAATGTAGAGGTTAAAGTACAGACAAAAAGACACATTATACAGTGAAAAGCTACTTACCGATCAGATACAAGGTGTGAGGGGCCTGTGCACAAGAGCTTACAATCTATTAGAGTGTATGGGTGATACCAAGGGTGAGGAGTGCTAGGTTTACAATGGCCCAGCCATGTATCTACAGATAAGTGACTGTGAGTGCCCAAGTGCAGGGAGTGACAAAGTGGTGGGTTAGCAACTAGGGATCTTGGTAGGCCACACTGAGAAGGGTACTCCTAAAGCTAGGAGTGTGCCTGATCGCCCGCGGTAGCATGTTCCAGAGAATCGGTGTGGCGCGTGTGAATCTTGGAGATGTGCATGGGAGGTTCGGATGATTGTGGTCTGTAGTTTTATATCCGCAGAGCGGGTCGGGTGGTAGACAGAGATGAGGGAGGAGATGCAGCGATGTGGAGAGCCATATGGGTGACAGTGATGAGTTTGTTGTATTCAGTACTGAATGGGCAACCAGTGCAGTAACTGACACAGGGTAGAGGCATCTGTATACCCTGTTTCCCCAAAAAGAAGACAGTGTCTTATATTAATTTTTGCTCCTAAACATGAGCTAAGACTTATTTTTAGGCGATATCTTTTTTTTCCATGAACAAGAATTCACATTTATTGTTGAACAAAAAATCAACATGTATTAATATACTGTAGTGATTTCATCACAAACATCAGCATCAGCAGCCAAACTCTGAATTGCATAAACAAAAATCGCACTAGGTCTTATTTTCGGGGAAACGGGGTAGTAAGAGTAGTATAATCAAGCTTTTTCTTTAATGAATCTTTCACAGTTATCCATTAAAATAACGGAGGCGTTGATTGTTTCTTTTCTAGATCTGATATTTTTGTGGGGGCAGAAAAAAAAAAACAAATCTTTTTAAATGGACGGAAAACAATAAAAAGGGATAACTACCTCTAAACGTTTCACGTTGTTTTCCTATTAAAAAAAAACCCGAAACGGAATGCCCCTTTTCCGTCAAAGTTTTTTTTTTTTATTTGGGAAAAGCAACAGTCTATGCTTTTGAAAAAAAAAAAAAAAAAAATGGATTTTTGACCACCACATTTTTTTTAGCTTTTTTCCTCCTTGCGTTTCAACAGTCGTAACTTTTTTTTAAATTATTTTTTCAATGACGCATTTTGTATAGCCTTTTTGGGCAGAAAAAGGTACTTTTGGGGAATATTAAAGTTCACGATAAATCTGCAATTCTTAGCAAACGGACCCGAGCTTTTTTTTTAAAAAACCCACGCGGGGGGGGTCTCTCATGAACGCCGCCCCCTTTCCTCATAGGCTCATGTAATTGTTTTGTAATTTTGGGGCCGCTCTTCGGTCCCAAGACATCTAAAAGCATTTAAACGGAGTGAAAACTGTTGTGAACAAGCCCCCCTTTTTTGGGGCCCAAACCAGCAACCCCGGGGGACATGAATGCAGGGGGGAAAGCCCTTTGTATGCTGGGCCCCCACTGCAGCAAAGGGTTAAGTGCCAGGGAGCGGGGCTTCCCCCCTCTCCACACTTCCGAGGCTGTTCTTGGACCAGGCGTGAAGTACAGTCGTTCCTCCACAGCCGGCGTGGACCGCAAAACCCCTATTTTTGTTGGACGCCAAAAACGTCACCGAAAGGGCCTGAAATCCCCCCGCAAGACGTGGGGGGTCGTTTAAAAGGGGTTAAAAAACCCTTTTAAATCAACGGAGACCATCTTTTGTATTTCATTTTCCTTTTTTTTGGGTTTACAAAAAGTCGGATCCACCCTGGACTAGACATAGGGCCATTCACACGGCTTTGCCGACAATTGCGGGGGCGGATTTCGCCCCCAAATACGCCGGCTGCCCAGCGCAAAGCCCCGGCCCCCATAGACTTCACTTTCCCCCGCTCCTATTCGCCAGCGGAGGAGAGACGAATCCTATTTTTTCAAGAACGTGGATTACCGTAATGGGTGGAGGATTCCCCGCCGACTGCAGCCAAAACGGCGCGCATACGGGGGAAATCCGTGCCAAATCACCTGTGAACGAGGCCTTACAGAGCATCGCATGAGTTGTAGCATTGATAAAGCTGGCACAGGTTAAAACGGACTCATCCAAGATTACACCACCTATTATTTGGCTTTATGCCACTACTTTAGCAAATTTCTGGCAAACACGAAGCTGCACCCATTTTTTTTGTACAAGGGGTAGAAGTGTCTGTAAACTGTGTAAAGCAGGGACGGCAGAATTCTGGTGCAATTGCAATAATAATTGTGCCCCGGTGTATATGTGGATGTACCCTTAGGACCTATCACATCTCCTGTCTGTTTTACTAAATTGTTCCCTGCGTAATAACAATTCTGGAACATCTCCTATAAGGCTATGTTCACACGGCTTAAAATGGGCCGTATTTCGGTCCGGAGTGCGCCTATTACGGGCTGAAAACGGCCCATTCATTACGGTAATTTTCACAGTTCTCAAGAGAACTAATGGTTTAAACGCCCTCTTATAAATGACATGGATTACAGCCGCAATACGCGCCGTAGAAATTTTCAAGCTAGGGCCGGCGAAGTCCCGGCCCCTGCTCAGCCCCCCCCCCCCCGGGGGCAATGGGTAATTGCGGGGCGAAATTACGCCCGCAAATACACCGGGAAACCTCCAACGGTTGCTGTTCCCTTTTAAATTCCTCCTAAAAATGTATGACTGAATTGCAGATGGTGTTACCAACCAGGGAAGGGGTGTGCCCCCTGCCCACAGACTGCAGCTTGATTGGATATGTCAGACTGTGCAGGGAAAAATTCCCAAAAGTGGTAAAACCCTCTTCAATTTCAGAAAACCCTTTTCTAGGAGAATAAGGGGAGGAACGGCACAACACCGAGTTATAAGAGAAGAGGCTCCAGAAGTGTTATTTCACAGGGACTTAGAAATTCTGACATGTCAGGAGATGCTCATTATGGTGCCCATACATCTGTGAATGCTCTTCCGGCAGCCCCCTAAATATACATACACATGCAAACACAATTTGTATGAGCAGACATTAGGTTTTCTCTAATGTCTATAGTGGGCCTGGAATGTTGCCTGGATCAGGGATCTCATAAACTGTCCTGAGGCACCAATAACCCTTGCATGATGCAGAGGGTCCTGGGTTTGTTCTGATGGAAATACCCATCCATCAGATCCTCGGCTATGACTTTTTAAAACCACCATTAATTCTGTTGACTAACCTTTAAAGGGGTTGTCTCACTACAAGGATTGCTTTTTATGTTAAAGATCTTGCAAAAACAATTCACTTTGCAATATGTGTCCATTAACAGTGTCCTACCTATTCCCAGATATCCCCTCTTGTATGGGCTGCATCAGCTCCCGGTTTTCTATAGCTACAGACCTGTTTGATCTCTCCTGGTAGGCGGGCCTGCCCCTGGTTGCTTAAAAGTTACCCGACCTGGCTTCTACTGCAGCCTATAAAGCCAATAAACACGCCCCTGCATTCAAAATGAAACCAAGAAAATAGGATGAATCAATGCAGTGAGACAACCCCTTTAAAGGGAATGTGTCATCAAAAATGACTTATTGTTTAACTCACATTTTTGTTAAACACATTTTTTAAGAATTTGTGGTTATGTTTTTGTTAATTTTCCATATCACGTTCAATATTTTTTTAATAATTCTAAGTCCTGCCATTTTCACTTTGGCCACTAAGCCTAATAATGGCCTGACACTTCCTGTTCTGTTTTAGAGAGCTTTTCAGCAGTGTCTGCTCATTATCAAGTAACAGCAGGGTCACAGTGAAAAGAGACACCCATTGTAGTACAGATACACACCAGAAACCACCAGTCACAAGATGGAGATTGTCCACGCTCTCACCCCTCTCCTCCCTGCAGAGGTGATTTCGTTCCTAGGTCACACAGGCAAGACTAGAAAACTCTCCTATAGAATCTGAGACTCCTATTTTAGCATGAAGCTGCTGTAAAGTATCTCTCCTGACTGCTGTTAAAGCAGTGCAAGCAAGAATGTCCATCCCCACAATCATATATAGACGCCGAATAGAGAAATCTGACAATCAAGAAATAAAAACGACTGAGAGGAAAAGAATATGGATCAGGGGCTTGATTTAATAATTAAAAAAAAATAATTGGCGTCCGTAAAGTCATTCATCAGTAAATCTGTGACTAGCAATCTCAGGTAATAGAGGGGTAGTAAAACTAACAAACCTAGGAGGAGGTTTATGAAGTTTAGTGTATTCCATGGGAATATTGTCTCCACCCCCATGGGCAATATGTCCAGTGTTCCCATGAGTGCAAGCAGTCTTCTCAGGCTTAAACGGTTGTCTGATCCGTTTTATTAACTCCTTAACGACCGCCCACCGTCTTTTGATGTCTGCTGGTGCGGATCGTTGGTCTGCAGCGACGTCTTTTGGTGTCGCTGCAGACATTGGAGTTTGCGGCATCTGGCAGCACTGGGAACGGGGCTATACTACACAGCCCTGATCCCAGCGCAGCTCCTGCAAACACCCGGGATCCGGGTGCTTTAATCCTTTAATTGCCGTGGATCGTCACCGCAGCGCAATCGGAGGGTTTTCCTGCTCTGTCGGGTGATTGGAATGCCCGGTGACCCGACAGAGCCCGGGGAACGGCTGTAGTGTCAGCCCTGGGGACCTAAAATAGCCCCAGTGCTGTCTGTGTAAGAAGCCAGTGATCAGGGCAGACTGTGTCTGTCCTGATCACTGCCTGTGTCAACAGACACAGATTATAATGTATTAGCATATACACTCACCTCCACTTTAATAGGTACAAACCTGTCCATCTGCTCCGTTAACACTTAATTTCTAATCAGTCCAATCACATGGCGGCAACTCAGTGCATTTAGGCATGTAGACAAGGTCAAGACAATCTCCTGCAGTTCACAACCGAGGCATCATATGGGGAAGAAAGGTGATTTGAGTGCCTTTGAAAGGGCATGGTTTTTGGTGCCCGAAGGCTGATCTGAGTATGTTTCAGAAACTGCTGATCTCCTGGGATTTTTCACGCACAACATCTCAGGGTTTACAGAGAATGTCCGAAAAAGAAAAAAAAACATCCAGTGAGCGGCAGTCCTGTGGGCGGAAATGCTTGTTGATCGCCAGAGGTCAAAGGAGAGGGGCAGGGACTGTTCGAGCTGAAGAGAAAGGCAACAGTGACTCAAATAGCCACCCGTTACAACCAAGGTAGGCAGAAGAGGCATCTTCTCTTAACGCACAGTAGCGGCGAACTTTTGAGGCAGATGGGCTACAGCAGCAGAAGACCACAACAGGGTTGCCACTCCTTACAGCTAAGATCAGGAAAACAGAGGCTCCAATTTGTGCCAAGCTCATCGAAATTGGACAGTAGAAGATTGGAAAAACACTGCCTAGGTCTGATTGAGTCATCGATTTTCTGCTGCGACATTCGGATGGTAGGGTCATAATTTAGGCTTCAACAACATGAAAGCATGGATCCATCCCCCCCTGCCTTGTAACAACGGTTTTCAAAGTGCTGTTGGTGTGGTGACATGGTGTGGGGAATATTTTTTTGGCACTCTTTGGGCCCCTTGGTACAATTGAGCATCGTTGCAAACACCTTGTTGAATCTAACCACGAAGAATTGAGGCAAAAGGGGGTCCAACCCGTTACTAGCATGGTGTACCTAATAAAGTGGCCGTGAGTGTATGTATGTGCAAATACATTACTAATTTAAAAAAAAAAAAATTTAAAAAATTTAACCCATCGTTGGTTTTTAAAAAAAAAAAAAAAAAAGTAAAAATAAATAATAAAATAAAAATAAATAATCAAAGATAATTGTTCATACATTGCACACACAAAAAACCCCACATATTAGATATCCACGTGACCGTAACAACCTGTAGAATTAAAGTCTAACAAGTTAAGTGTGAAATGTGAATGGTGTAAAAAAAAAATGAAGAAAAATTCTGCAATTATTTATAAGTGAACTTAGGGCTTGTTCACACGACGTGTTGGATGCATTTTACGGATCCGTTTTTAACCTACTGCGAAAACTGGATTCAAACTTGTGCATCTAAAAAGCGGATCCAGAAAAAGCAACAGCTGATCCTTTTTTTGGGATGCGTATTGGATGCGTTTTGCATGTGTTTTACGGATGATATATCATTCTGGAGTCCAGAGCATCATAGATCAAAAGGAAATTGGGTGACTGTGGCGACAAAACCAAAAAAATGACAGCTAGTCACTATAGGCAGCTACTTACTGATGGTGATTAGCTTTCCTATAAACCAGAGAAGCTTTTCAAGTGGTTAGAAATTGTGACTTGGCTAGATGTTACAATAAGAGTAGTTATTTGGTCCGCTCTATAAATATTTCATGTTTCTATTTCGTACAGAGCTTTACTAGCTTCATAACTCTTAGGCCGTTGCTCGGCGGTAACAGACTCCCCCCTCCATTGGTGACCTAAAGAAGATCCTGGAAAGTGTGGGGATTGAACTGGACAAGGAGCGTGCAGACAAGGTATTAATTGGTCCTAACTGCCCCGTGATGTGCAAAACTGAGTTACTATGTAAAAAGTCCATTAAAGGGGGTTTCTGGAATGTAAACATTAATGGCGCAGTCTTAGGGCTTGTTCACACGGAGTTTACACTCCGTGTTACAAGCGCTTTAAAGGGGTTTTATCGTTACAAAGATCATGTCTCAGATGGGGACAGTAAAAAATAAGCACTTTGTAATTGGGGTTGCATTACCCTCTGTCACTTGGTATTAGCAGATATGATCATCTTCTGTAAAATCAGTCTTCTATTTCTGCTGTGTGCTGGTCAGAACCCCCCTGGTTCGATTCTCGCACCCTAGACACGTCCCCCTGCACTGTTATTGGCCTGCTGACATTTCATTCAGTCCTGTTGGGATACGCCCCTAACAGGAATTGCCCTGGCCACTCCCCTGCCGCTGTGAATGGCTGCCTGCACACTCTGTTTTACCTTCCCTCTGAGCTGTTAAAATCGAGAGTGAAACCAAGGTCCTGCTGGCTCTATACACATCTCCCAGCTTTAGAAGTCCAATAGTTTCTGGGCAATTACGGGCCTGTTTAAGGGGCTTTTGCCAAGAGGTTGATTCACCTCCTCACGAGGTGCCCCCAGTTCCTTAAAGGGGGATTTGCCACGATGTAATGTTGAACATGGGATCCTCCAAAATGGGTTTTTAATCACTTTTCTAAATATAGTAGAAATACAAAAATTTGCACCTGAGAGAGCCTACAAGCCTTCCTTACCTGCCCTTGGTTACTTTCAAAGTTTGTATAGATACTGCTGACAATAGCTGCTGGAGCGGGCTAGCGCATAGAGCGCTTACTTATTCTGATGAGACTGAGCAGCAGAAGTTTTCAAGGCACCTCCGGGTACAATAAGTTATCCTTTTGTATACAGAATAAACTAGTTGTAGTGTGATTAGACCCCTGCTTTATCTGATGACAGAGAACATGTAAGGAGCTTCAAGCTGCTGAGGAGAAAAACTGTTGTCTTTTGTATACAGAATCCACAAGTTGCAGTTTGATTATTTCAGTGAACATGTCACACGATCCCTTAGGGCGCGTTTACACGGCACAGGACAAAGTACCGCCGTTAGCCGCCGTTATTGTCCTGTTGATGCGCAGTCCCCACGGGCCCGCGGGGGTGGCGGCTTTTTCCTCCCGCGATGATCGAGAACAGCCCCTCCCTCCTCCCATTGAGAAAGCATCATCTTCCGTCTGAAACCGGATGGAAGATTGTTGCTTTCTACAATGTTTTGCCGCCTGGACGCCTGCAGCAAACCGTACCGGCAAAACCTGTGACAGTGGGGCAGCTGCACGTGTTTTCCATAGAGCACAATTGTGCTCATTTTCGGCCGGTTTTTCAGGCGGTCTGAAAAACCGCGAACCGGCCGAAAACCCTTGCCGTGGGGACATGCCCTTATGCAGCTTTGTGCTCTGGCTGTGTGCATCTCTCTTTCAGCTCTGACGTCATCACCTGTAGTGTATAACACAAGGATTCAACAATGTGTCTGTATAAGCTGCTTATATAGTGCAGTGCTTAAGTGATAAGCCCTGCAAGACAGAGGTTGGGAAGTTCAAAAGCCCCATCAGTAGATTTTTTTTTTTTTTTTCTTTAAAATTAGTAGCTCATAAGTAAAAGATATGAAAATATATGTGTAGACATCATAATTTTATTCATATACACACACAAAGCTCCCCTATATAGTGTCCTTTCCTTGCAGTCACAACCCCACCAAGCACCCCAAACATCATGCTACAATTGCATATATTCAGGGGGGATGAGACATGAAATAGGGAGCTAGTATGTGTATATATTATCGTTAATAGAGATTAACATATATATTTATAGGTCTCTACATATGTGTAGAATTTAGGGGGGGAAAAAATATACCCTGTGAGGGACTAAACTCTCCAAACCCCCTTAGTTGTAAAAGCAATATCTACCACTGCTCTACCATCTGCACCACCACCAAGTAGTTACAAGCTGACATGGCCTTCTCTCTCAAAGCTGTATTTGCTTCTCCCCCCAATTGTTTTCACTCACAATGTCATTGACAGCAAGCAAGAATCTTTACATGAAGCTGACATTTGTTAGTTGAGAAAGATCTCTGCCTGTTGTCAGTACAATTTGGATGAACACCGCTAGGAAAGGAACAGCTTGCTGCTTTCAGTTGTGTGTAAACTAAGACATATGACAGGGCTTGCTGGAGTTTGGAGCCTCAAAGGCTGCAGACTATAAGCAGGCATGATGCTACATGAGCTGTATATCCAGACAACCTTCTGCAACCCCAGCTTTAAACAAAATGAACTCACAGTTCTTCAATGAGGGGGGCACACGCTCCTGACGTGGGACACGCCTCCTACTGGGGGACACGCCACCTGACGGGGGGAACAACCCGCCTCGCTGACGGGGGGACACGCCTCCTGACGGTGGGACACCCTCCCTGACGGGGGGGACAACGCTCCTGACGGGGGGTAGCACGCCTCCTACGGGGGGTACACACGCCTCCTGACGGGGGGGACACGCCTCCTGACGGGGGGGACACGCCTCCTGACGGGGGGGACACGCCTCCTGACGGGGGGGACACGCCTCCTGACGGGGGGGACACGCCTCCTGACGGGGGGGACACCCTCCCTACGGAGGGGACAACGCCTCCTGACGTGGGGGACAACTGCCTCCTTACGGGGGGGAGCAAAAGCGCCATCCCTGACGGGGGGACACGCCTCCTGACGGGGGGGGACACACGCCTCCTGACGGGGGGGACACGCCCCCTGACGGGGGGGACAAAAAAACCCACGCCTCTGACGGGGGGGACACACCCCGTCCTGACTGGGGGGACAGACGCCTCCTGAAACGGGTGGGACACCTCCCGTTACGGCGGGGGGAACTCGCCCCTCCTGACGGGGGGGGACACGCCTCCTGACGGGGGGGGGGCACGCCTCCTGACGGGGCGGACACGCCTCCGAAAGGGGGGGGACACGCCTCCTGACGGGCGGGGTGGGGGGGGTGGGGCCCGCCTCCTACGGCGGGGGGTGGGGGGGGACGACACACACGCCTCCTGACTGGCTGGGGGGGGGGGGGACATCACACACCGTGACGTCCCTCCTGACGGCGGGGGGGTTGGGGGGGGGGGGGGGACACGACACGCCTCCTTTACGGCTGTGTGTGGGGGGGGGGGGGGCGACGACACACCGCACCACCACCAAAAACAACGACGCCACCTCCTGACGGCGGGGGTGGGGGGGGCACGACACAGCGCCCCAGGACGGCTGCTGGGGGTGGGGGGGTGTGGGCGATGACGACACGCCTCTGGATTTCCAACTCAATCTGAGAAAATTCAGCTCAACAAAACACCCCTTAAAGGATCCTTCTTGGGGTCCGCTCTGTCGGTCCCCCCATACGGATCTAATCAGATCTGGCAGTGAGATTATCACTGTTGTCTATGCCGAACACGCAGCGGCGTTTCAGATGAGGGATTGCCGCTGAGAGTTTCAAGAAGCTCAGCTGCCTACGTCCCGTCATGAAAATAATTGACGATGCATTCTTTTCAAACGGAGCCGAGCTGCGCTTTGAAACACGCAGCTGCCGTTCTCTCATCTGAACTCCAGCTGTGTGTTCCGGCATAGACAACAAAGTGATAATCTCACTGGCCAAATGTTTAGATCCGTCTTGTGACCGCAGCGCGGACCCAAGAAGGATCCTTAAAAGGGGTTGTCCTCACTACATTGATTCATCTTACCTCAGTCCTGTTTTCTTGTTTCACCTTGAATTCAGGGGTTGTTTAGTGCTTCTACAAGGCTGAAGTAAAGCTAGTCTGTAGCTATAAGCAACCCCAGTGCTGTCAGTCCCTATCAGGAGAGATCAAAACGGTCTGTTAACTATAAGCGACCCTGAGGAGCTGATGCAGCCCATACTAGAATGGATATGTAGTAATAGGAAGGACACTGTTAATGGACATATATTGCAAAGTGAAACTTGTTTTTTGCAATATCTTTAACATAAAAAGCAATCACTGTAGTGAGACAACCACTTTAAAGCGCTTGTAACACAGAGTGTTAACTCCATGTGAACAAGCCCTTAGGAAGATCTATAGAGGGGACCGGTCAGGTTGTTCATGCTGCCTGAATGACCGGTAGCATGAAGTAACTGCGTGTCACCCGGCCCCAGAAATGTGGGTTTGGCCCTGAAACACTGCAGGCTTTCAGAGTCCAGCTGGTACAAAGAGAAGCTTCCGCGGCCGGGACAGAAGAGTCCATTATGCAGCTTCTCCTCACGACTTCTCTACCTATAGGCAAACATAGGAGAGAGCTGTCTATTTAGTTGAGAAGTCCGGTAAAAGCTGCAAATACGACTCCTGGCCGTGGCAGCTTCTCCCCGTGCCTGGCACCTCCAGGTGTCTGCAGCATTTTAGAGTAAAACCCACGTTGCTCGGACGAGGTAACCTGCAGCTTTTTCACACTACTCAACATTGGGGCAGCTGACAGGTTACCTTTAATACCAAATTGGTGTCAGTCTGGCAACACAACGATCACCTGATTGAAGTGCACTGGCCTCTTCATTGTTAGGTACTGTACGTTTTCTGGTGGCTTTACCTGGTCCTGCAGCTTTCTCATTTGAATTGGAGAAAGCTGGAGTATCAGGCCTAGCCTCTACCAAATGTGTGGAGCTTTGTGTGATAAACAAGCTTGAGTTGTGGGTACTATGGGAAGTTTGAGCTTGAGATGTGCAGGGGAAACTAGAGCAGGTTGGAAGCTACCTACTGAAATGAACTTGCTGTAGTTTGGTTTGTGGTGGGGATATGGAATAGAAGCAGCACCAGTAGACCGGAACTTGTGCGGACACTGAAAAGATTAGGTAGAGATTAAAACTGTTGTCTGGCAGAAAAAAAATAATCAGAAATAAAGCCAGGATGGTTAAAACCCCCAAAATGTTACACTTGTCGTCCTGTGCGGCTCCAGGGAACCTGGCGATCCGCTCCTCTTCACTTCCAGCTTCTTGTCCTGAGCCAGTGAAGAGGCTTGCACTCAATTCACTTACAATAGAGTACAAGCCTCCTGTGTGGGGAACAAAACCTTAAGCAAAGAGGAGTGGGTCGCCGGAGAGCTCCGGAGCGGCAGGGACAGATACATTGTGTGAACATACCCTATTTGCGGGATGTACTACGCATATACGGTAAAATCATAGCACCACTCGAATGCTATGTTAAAAAGAACGTCTTTCTTGGTGTTTACTGTGCACCCGTAAAAAATAACAAGTGACTTGAATCTTATCTGCTGCAGCCTGTGGTTGAGACAGCGTTATTTATGGAAGATTTGTCGTAACTAAGGTTGGAAGTTCCCATGGAGCTAAAAGATTTCTACTTTGATACATCCATATTTTAGCTGCCGTCTACACAGATCTTTACGTTTTATTTTTTCTCCATAGGTCATCAGTGAACTTAAAGGCAAAAAAATTGATGATGTGATCGCTCAGGGTAAGGACGCTCAGGATATTCAAGTTGTGTGTGTGTGTGGTTTATTTTTTTGCTCCTCCACTTCCTCCACCCTCTTCCGTTCTTACATGAACTTTGGCCCAATGTTGCTCAGCCAAACAGTGTGCAGAAGTGGTTCATAGATGATGGCTCTGCTTTCTTGGTTTAATCTCATGGTTTTACCTCCAAATACATTTGTTGTGTCTCCATCAGACTGCTTCTCCATTCAGACTTTTCCCATTATTTTTTTGCTGTGTAGGTAATGAGGAACAGGTGACTGGTGGCCCCAACTATCTTACATTTATTACCAGTCACCCATTTCTTTCAATAAAGTGATGTAAGAATGGGGGAAAGCTCCCGTTTTGGAGCAGATGATTAGCATTCAGTTTTGTGGAGTGTGATATCCAGCACCATTATATGAGAACTGGCATTCCAGGGTCCATCCTAATACCTGGAGGTTGTGTCTGTACCTGCTGGGTTTCGCTTGTGGACCAGATTAACCCAGAGAAGCTTCTTTATCACATGAGTTTTGGCAACACTCTCATTGTACAAGCTTCTCTGGACAAGTTCTGGAGTGTGTCCTGTGACTGTGTTGCTGAAGACTGCGTTTCAGTGTGTTTTTTTTTTTTTTTTCTATGCAAGCTATAATTTGACAGAAATGGTTTGTCCTCTGCCGATCTTGGAGTATCAGGGTTCAACGTTCTGTCCCAGACAAGTCACTTTCTGTTCTAGGAAATGATGTGGGCACTGCAGTTACAGCCCCTGAGGCAGTAGTTTTATTTTAGCATGCCAACAAGATATCACTTTCTGTGGGGAAAATACATGCGACACTGGTGCCTGTAACAATACTGGAAATACAAGATGCAGTAACTAGTCTGCTCATTAGACAAAAGGTATACATGTAATTACACATTAAATGGGATGTTTCAATTGTACAACTTTTTTGTTAGAAGGGTTCATCACAATAAGCAGATCTCATTGTGTTCTGCTGCTAAGACTCCAGCTGTAATTTTCTTGGGAAAATTTGCAGCAAGTTTTAGTTCCCCTGCAGCGCCACCACAGGGGGACTGAAGCATTAAAGGGAATATGTCGCCAATTTTTTACTTATTAAATCAAGCCCCTGATCCATATTCTTTTCCTCAGTCGTTTTTATTTCCTTATTGTAGATTTCTCTATTCGGCCATCTATATATGATTGTGGGGAAGACATTCTTGCTTGCACTGCTTTAACAGCAGTCAGAGGAACTTTACAGCAGCTTCATGCCCATTAGGATTCTTAAGACAGATTCTGTTTCCCCCTAGACGTCTTTTGGAGAGTTTTTTACTGTGAAGAGAGGGGGGCTGTGACCTCTCTCTTGTGACTGGTGGATTCTATGTTATCTGTACACAATGGTGGGCTCCTTTCAGCTTGCCCTTGCTTTTACTGAAAAATGAGCGGATGCTGAAAAGCTCTCAAAACAGAACGGAAGTGTAAAATTTATTAGGCTTAGGGGCCCAAAATGAAAATTTTTTTTACGGGGGGGGATTTAAAAATTTTAAAAAAATTAAAAGGGTGTTTGGGGAAAAAAAAAAAAAAAATTAACCAAAAATTCCAAAAAAATGTGTTTAACTAAAAATGTGGGGTTAAACCAAAGAAATTTTTTTGATGCCCTTTTTTCCCTTTTAAAAATAGATCAAAACTGAAATAATGGGTACTGGAAATGCATACTTTTCCCTGCAAGTACAATGTAGATAAATTCTCAAAGGGGGGTTGTTGAGAGGGTAAAAAGAAAAAATTTAAAAATTTTTAAAATTTTTGGGGCAGGGTTTTAACCCAAAAAAACAAAAGGGAAAAGATCCCCTTACCACAGAAATGCTCTTGTTTCATTGCCGCGGCATCCTTTTGATTTGGGCTATGTTTTTTCTCATTCTGCGTATAAAATGGCTCCCAGTCTTTTGAAAAATTGAACGGGAAAAGTAATTGTGGGGTAAGGGGGAAACAAACCACAGAAATGGAACAAAAGGCTTTTACAAGTTTTCTTTTGTTTTTTTTTTTTTTTTCTTTTCAATTATTTTTCATCATGCCCCGACAGACTAAAGCTTTTTTTTTAGTGTTGGAACACTCTTTAATATCTAATGCAGGTAATGGGAACAGATTGAGAAGGGTTACTATGTGTTTGCTAAAACCCCGACAGTGTGGAAATAAGACTGAACAAAGTGTCCAGTTGGTGGTCAAAATAATTACCAATGCACCCATAAATTTGCCATTTTTGACTAGACTTACTGACTTATTTTGCATCAGTAACTTGAAACCACTTGCAGACTGACCATGGACCATAAGGGTTTGTTTACATGACGTATTTTCAGGGCGTTCTTTGGCGCGTAATTGCTCTGCAAAGCTCCTGAAGTACGCCCCACAAATAAAGTAAAATCCTAGAACTCATTGGTTGCTATGATAACCCAGCATATTCCCCTGCACGTACTCTCAATAGTGCTGCAGCCCAGCCTTCTATCATTTTCATTTTCCCTGACACATAATCCCACTCCTTTTTACAGGTGCATTGTAAACACAGGACAATAAAAGTGATAGGAGGCCGGACTATAGCGCTGTTGAAAGTATGTGCTGGCCAGCGTGTACTTTCTACAGCAGGAGTATTGCGGTACACACAGGTATGCGGCGCAATATGCTTTGTGAACATGGCGTAAATGTCCAAGCAGTTCACAGGTGACTTTGCAAGGATGTTCGGAAGCTGCAGAATGGGAGAGCTGGCTGTCAACAACAGCCTGGCTCTCCTGTAAGAATGCAGGGATGGTTTCTTACCGTCCATGCTTTCCCAATCACTATATACATGGTGCTCAATGAACACAATGCATACAGCTCGGCAGGAGGCCTGAAGGCTTCTGTTTTTTGGTGGTCACATGATTGCTGGGTCTTCCCATTTCTAGATTAGCTCTGCAGTCAGTGCTGGTAATAATGAGGGCTTTATATTGATGAAACAAATCCGCATGGATTACCTAATGGAAATGCTTGCAGTGTAGATGGATCCTAAGAAAAAAGGTGTAACCAGAAGGGGTTAAAATGGATTTTCCCCCTTTTAGAGTAAAACTAGACCGGCAATTATGTGGACACTGAAAAGATTAGGTAGAGATTAAAAGGGGTGTCTGACAGAAAAAAAATCATAATAAAGCCAGGATGGTTAAAATCCCCAAAGTGTTATACTTGTCTACCTGTCCTGTTCGGCTCCAGGGCGCACGGCGATCCGCTCCTCTTCCTGCACGGGCAGGTCCACAGTTGATGAGCCTCTGGTAAAAAGCTTTAGTGGGCTATGCACCAATGTCCGACTGGATGGTTTGAGGGCAGGTGTCATGGTTCTAGTGACCCTATGAACACATTGAAGATATCAGGTAGTAGGTGGCCTGCTATATGACCTGGGTGCCGCTGGGTATGGCGGTATTTTCTGTGAGGTGTGTGATATAAATTGTGGGGTCTTTGCTAAGTTATTTACAAGACTGCTTCATGACTTTACCATTAGCACAAAAAAAAATTACACATTGTTTTGACAGTGACTGCGATAGAGATTCTCCTGGGCTGAATGCATAGCATTTTTTCTCATGCCGAGGCCACTTACAGGCGGAAGATATGTTAATTCTGCACATACCGCACTGCAGTGCTATCCCATTACTGTTGGGCCCCGTTTTCTCTGTATATTCCACGTCACTTTAGATGTGTTTAGTTAATCGCAGCTCTTCTGCTTTCTACCGGTATTAAATTACTCTGTTTTAAACTTCAGTTCATCAGTCGGTCTAAATGCATAAACTCCTCTTATCAGCATAAAATAAAAAGCAGTCCGCCGCATGTATAGGGCATGTGATCTGCGTGCGGATGCCTCCTAGTCATCCAAGCAGAATGTATAGGTGCTCTGAACCTGGAGAAAACTGGTTAGATAGTGATAGACACCCCAGATGGCGAACAAAGTGGTCAGAATTAGCAAATGTTGATCTGAATTTAGTCATGTCACCACTTGCAGCTAGCCACCCGGTGATTTTTCTTGGCTGTAAGCTCCTCTTGCACATAGATGTGCCATTTGCCATGAAACATCTGGTAGACCTGTCGCTGAGGGTCACGCTGCATACTAGAAATCCTGGAACAGAGGAACGTGAAACAGAACGATTTCAAGTTCAAAGACTGCTGGCTCTGAGGCTGAAAGGAAGGAATCGGGAGTAGAGAGATGCGGACACTAAGCAGTGTCTATATTGTGTTAACCCACCATGACATTTTAGTACATCATGGCAGTGCTAATGGAGTATGGATGGGGGCTCACTTGCTAACAAAAATCGAAACCAGCTCTGATGTTTTAACCCCTTAGACGCTGCTGTGTCTAAATGAATGAGAAACTGCCATGCACGTTTTCTCACTGATCGGCACCTCAGCAGCAAGATCTTTTATCATGGTTGCTGGAAGCCCTGTGAAGGTTTCGATCACCGCCAGGTCTGCATTTCTTATCACACGGGGTAATTTCGCTGCGTATGTGCGCTCTAATATGGGCGAGATGTGCCCAAAATAACAGTAATCCATAATTTCAGAAACTAGGGTTTACCCCGCCTCTCCCCCTGTACAATACGATGGAAAATGTAGCGCCGGGGTAATAAATGTCAATGGGGCCGGCGGGCTACCCTCCCTCCCCCCCCGGGAAAAAACTCATATAGGGGACTCCAAGAAACAAATGTACTGGCACTTTCCGTAGATATTAAATTTTTGAACACCCCTTGGGTTGTTACCGGCGTTTTGGGACACGTATGGAAAGGTCGCAAACGCCGGGGTTTTTTGGGAGCCACGTGGGAGGCAAAATTCCAAGTGGGGGGGCCCCTTTTTACATGCTTGCAGCACGTTTAAGTGCTGCTAACAATTGACGTGCGTTTTTCTCCCCCGGTAAAAAAACGTTTTATTGTACCCCCCGGGGAGACAACGCGAAAATTTCATTTTCTTGGAGCCTAAAATTTAAACCGAATTGGGTGTTTTTTTCCCCCGGGTAAAACGCAATTTCATGGCGAAATAAGCGCGCAGTTACGCTCTAAAATAAGCTGTGAAAAAAACCCTTAAAGGATGTCATTGGTAAATTTATGGGTTTTTAAACCCCCTTAAAAGGGGATGTATCGCTTCCTTATTCGGCTGATTCCCTTCTTTATTTCCCCAGTCTGTGATGCAGGGGGTTTCTTCCCTCCCGCTGGATGCGACACCCCCCCTCCCCTAGAGTCCACATATCACTGTGTCTCTCTCTTTGCAGTTTATTTTATAAGAGCTGTATACATACCACAGGGTGCATTCAATTTTAATTGAGCACTGATCTTTCAGTGGAGAGTATTACATTTCTAAAAACCACAATTGCGGGGGATGCAGGAAGTTTTGGCACAGGGTCAAAATGTCTTTTTTCTCATTGTACAATCTGCTGCAGCTGTTTTGCTAGGTGGGCGAAAAATGCTACGGCCCCTAATTGAGTCAGACCCACGTCCTTGAATCGCCCAGGGGCTGTCAAATTAAATGAGCTCTCAGCTAGTGAAAAGGAAGGAGGGGGATTAAAACATGGAAATTTTAGTTAAAAAAAAACACAAGATAAGGGACACGTGAGAACAAAGGAGCTTTTTCTAATGACATCCAATTGAAAGTTGCTTGTTTTCATTGTCCCCCCCATTCTGAAGACCATTTTTAAAGAAACATAAAACCCCTTTAAGGACCGGCATTTTTTTTTTGGGGGGGGGGGGGGGGGGGGTTGAAGTTCGTTTTTCCCTCCCCGCCTTCTGAAGCCATAACTTTATTTTACCACCTACATAGACACATGAGGGCTTTTATTTGCGGGACAAGATGTACTTTCTAATGATGTTATATCACTATACTATAGAATATACTGGGAAACCGCAAAAAAATTCCAAGAGGGACAAATTGTGAAAATAAATGTATTTTGCCGGTGTTTTTGCGGGGGGTTTTTGCTTTTACGGCGTTCATCTTCGGTAAATAAAAAATGTTGTTATTCTGTAATTTCTACAGGTTGTTACGCTTCCCGGCACTACCAAACATTAGGGTTTCCGTATGTTTTGGTACCGTAAAAAAATTCCAAACATTTTTTCTATTTTCGAAATTTGGCGCCATTTGTGCGACCAATAACTTTTGTACTACAACACCTACGGATGTCAGTGAGGCGGCATTTTTTGCGGGCTGGAGGAGTACTTTTTATCGCTAGTATTTTGGAATGCATCGACGTTTTTTGATCATTTTTTATTCCCATTTTTTGAGTGCTTTAAATGACCAAAAAACCAACATTTTGCGTTTGTATTTTTTTTCTTCTACGTGTTCAGCGTACGGGATCAGAATGTTATATTTTTATAAGATCGGACTTTTTCGGACGTGGCGATTCCAAATATGAGGTAACTTTATTATTTAATGATTATTTTAAAATGGGGAAAGGGAGTGATTTGAACTTTTAATCCTTTTTTTTGTACTTTAAAACTTTTTTTTTTTTATTTTATTTTACTGTAACATTAATCCCCCTATGGTGCTTGACCACTAGGGGGCGCGATTGTTAATGACAACCCTAATGCATTGCATAGGCAATGCATTAAGGTGTACAAAGATGGCGTTTCCCACTTCCTGATCTGCGGACGGACGTGGGCAAACCGGCCAGGGTAAGTGACGGAGCCGATGGGTAAGTGCGATGACCGAAACGAACGTGCGCGGCACCGATCGGCGTTCATTCAGGACGCCCGTGGCCATCTTGCCGCGGTGTCTGATGGTTAAACAGCGCCCGCGGGCGGAGCCACCCGCCGGCGCTGTACTGGCCCGGGTGTTAGCGGCGATTTGCCGCTAACAACCCGCGGCTGTGCCGGGGGGGACGCGCTCGATCCCCCTGCAAAGCCCCTTAGCGGCCCTGGGACGTACTCATACGCCCAAGGTCGTTAAGAGGTTAAAAAATAGAAACGGTTTTTACTTTTTTATGGTACTATAACAGAATACCCTACATAGCGTATCAACCTGCAGAATACAGGTAACACATCATTTATACTGAAGAGTGAACACCATTATAAAAAAAGACGCAAACATGGTGCAAGTGCAGTTTTCCTTCACATCTTCGTCCCACTTAGTTTTTTTTTTCCGATTTCCCAATACATTCGATGGTACAGTGAATGACACCATTAGAAGGTATATCTTGTTCCTCAAAATATACCATCTGCTAAAATACCTTTTGAAGCCCGTTGCCTTTGAGAACGAGGAAATGGCGATGCTTAAGTCACGCTCCCCCTTTTAAGTCTATGGGAGTTCCGAATATATTGGAGTATGCTCACTTGGCTATGTTTGAAACTCGCATTGAAATGAACTGAAAGAACTGCACAGTCATGGCCATCTCCCCATTCTCTGAGGCCCGCTTGTAGTGAGCTAAGAGCTGGCCTCGGAAGGGATTTTACCAGATGGCTAAATCCCTTTAAATATGTATGATCACTTACAAATGAATGCCTCTGATTCATTTGCCTGGAAATTGCAACAGATACAAAGAGCGTAAGTGCACTACTTGATAGAGCACATTCTTGGCTACAAAAACGCTAGTTTGACAGCCACCACCCTTGGCTTATGATTTGTCAGTCATGGCAAATAAGAACTTGGCCATGCTCACTATTAACCCTTAACGACCATAGACGTATCCATTCGTCCAGGTCGTTTGGGGTTCACGCACCCTGGACGTATGGCTACGTCCTTGAGGATCGCGCAGAAACTCTAAAGCAAGTTCGCGCGATCAGCGCGGGGTGTCAGCTGTATATTACCAGCTGACAACCCGCAGCGTCGCCGCGACCCCGGAATCAGCTCCGGGGGGGGGGTGGGGGGGGGGGTTAACCCCCTTAATTACGCGACGATCGGGTCGCAATAACTAAGAGGAGCGATCTCCTCCTGCGACTCTGTCGGACGGCAGCCCGCACGGATCGGGCGACCGTGCAGCTCCTGCCCTCTGACAGACAGCACGGAGGCACAGAATGCCTTCCGGGTTGTCTGTGACGTCACGATGCCCGGCCGTGCCCTGTGGCAAGACCCGCATCGTGACAGACAGTTACCATAGGAACCAGTACATAAGAAACAAGCTATGTCACTGATTCCTATTGAATGAGAGGATTCTAAAATCTCTCATTCAAATCCCTATGGGGAAAAGTAAAATAAAAATGTGAAAAAGTGAAAAAAAGTAAAAAAAAAGTGAAAAACAAGTAAAGCTCCCAACACAAACACGAAAAATAAAATAAAAATACATACACCGTCCTTTCCCTTTACCAAACGCCAATCGCCTCAAAAAAGATAAAAATAAAGTACCCTATTTGGTAATCGCCGCGTGCGTATGACCTGCCCTATAAATCTGTCATGTTATTAACCCGTACGGAGAACGGCGTAAAAAAAAAAAAAAAAACAATCACAGATTAAGATTAATGAGTCTCATCCCGCAGCACAATAAAAATGGAAATAAAAAGCGATCAAAAACTCCTAGAAACGCCAAAGTTGTACCACTTAAAACATAAGTTCATCCCGCAAAAAAAAAGGTCCTTATACAGCTCTGTATACGGAAAAATAAAAAATGTATAGCTCCTCAGAAGATAGCGATGCTAAATATGGTTTTACACACTAAAACACTTTATTTTTTTTTTATTTTTAAAGTGCTTCAACATAAAAAAAAACTATAAAATATAGGTATCGCCATAATCGTAGCGACCCAAAGAGTAAAGCTAACTTTATCACGATACTGCACGTGGCCCTGTTAAAAATAAAAATAAACAGCTACAAGGATTGCAGTATTTTCTTCACCTGGCCTCCAAAAAAGATTTAAAAGCGATCAAAAATGCCTTGTCCCCCACAAATGATACACATAAAAACGTCAACTCATCTCGCAAAAAACAAGTCCCTACACAGCTCCAAGCACAGAAAAATGTAAAAGTTAGGGCTCTCAACTAGTGCGATGCAAAAACGTATTTTCTCTGTTGAATAAAAGTGTTTTTATTGATAAAAGCGTAAAAACCTAATAAAATATACAAATTGGGTATCGTGTAATCGTATTGACCTGCTGAAAACATTTGTGTTACCATGTCATATATACCGAACAGTGACGCTATAAAAAATAAAAAACACTACCAAGATTGCTGATTTTGTTCAAAACATCTCAGAAAAATCTTTAAAAAAAGGTGAACATAGCATCATATGCACCCCAAAATGGTAAGCCAATAAAAACTTCAACTCATCCCCCAAAAAAACAAGCCCATACACAGCTCTGCACCACAGCAAAATAGAAAAAGTTTTATGGCTTTTCAGAATAGGACAACATAAAACGCAATTTTTTATAGACTTATTCTACTGTGTAAAAGTAATAAAACAGAAAAAACTATAATCAAATCTATATCTTTGTAATTATACCGACCCCCATAGTAAAGTCTTATCACATCCTTTACCACTGCACGCGACTGCTGTAAAATGAAACTCAAAAAACGAATGACCGAACTGCGTTTTTCCCTCCTTTTCATTGCCCAATGCTAAAAAAAAACTATTGAAACACCTGTGTGCCTAAAATGCAGAATACTCCCTAGATGAGATTCCCGGAATGGTGTTTGAATCCAAAATGGGAGCGAATTCCCTGGAATTTCGCCCAGTTTCTGCTACTTATGGGGCTTTGCAAATGTGACATGCCCCACCAAAATCTGCGTTTCCAAAGCCAAATAGCGCTCCCTCCCTTAAACGCCCTGCATTGCGCCCAAAACACAGCTTTACACCCACATGTTAGGGTATGCCGAATTTTCTTCGTAAGAAATTGCTTAACAAAGTTTTAGGGTTCTTTTTTCCTGATTCCTTGTATATAGAAACATTTTTAAGCTAAAATTGCAGATTATTGAAAAAAACATTTTTTTAAATTTCCCAGCCTTATGCTAAAAAAAAATTGTGATGAATCACCTGTGGGGGTCTATCTCTCAATGGCACCCCCTGGATATATTCATTAAGGGTGTAGTTTCCAATAGCGGTCTATTTAGGGTGTTTATTAAGTTTTAGCAACCTTAGGGTGGTCCCCAAAAAAAACCTGAAATTGCGCCTAAATAAATCGTATTGAAAATGAGACCCCAGAGTATAGTAGGTGCTCCTCCATATTCGGGGCTTATGGTTGAGCCAAATAATGCACAGGGCCAATATGGGATATCCTAAAACAGCAGCCTGGGGGAATGATATTAAAGGTTTTGCATTTACCTAGTCGCATTTACCGTATTAACAGTAATAATGGATAAATATTGAAAAATCTGCTAAAAAACGTGAAATTTTGAAATTTCACCTCCACCTTTGCTTACTTTTCTGAAAATGTGAGAAATTTAACTACTAAATTTCTAAGCCCTCTAATGTCAATAAAAAAAAGACATTTACAAAAAATGATGACCTAAACCCTATAGTGTACATATGGTAGATGCAGTTATAAACTATTTTGTGTGAATAATTATCTGTCTTGCACGCAAAATTTTGCAACTTTCAAAATCGCAAATTTTTGTTCAAAATTTTCATGAACATTTTGATATTTTTCACAAACAAACAAGGATTGTATGGATAAAAATTTATTACTAACTTAAAGCACAATGTGTCACGAGACAACAATCTCTGAATCCCAGGAATAGGTAAAAGTGTCAAAAAGTTATTCTCACATCAAATTGAACATGTCAGATTTCAAAAATAGGCGTGTCAGGAAGGTCAAAACAGGCTGGGTCCTTAAGGGGTTAAAGAAATCTATCCCAGTGCAGGTGGAGGCCACTGTTTCACAGCTGCTATGACGACATCATTGCTAGGAAAATGTTGCCCACACAGTCCATCCGTCATCGGCCTAACATGGAAGGTGCCAATCTATGAATGTCCGTGGTTATTTTCCACATGGAGGAAATAACACCCCTTTAATTATACGTCCTCTCAGGCGCCATTTTGTCAGCCTGCCCCTCTGCTACCACCTGGTGGGAGGGTTCAACCTCTGTTGCCATTCATCTGACATGGGCCAGCGTAAAAGGGTTTTATAGGTTGGGCTTGATGGACCTGTATCTCTTTCCAACCTTGTCTGCCATGTTACTACTAAGGTAGGAGGCATTTGATTCAGACCCACCTTAGTATTTAAATTTGACAACCAAAACATTTGGTTTCTAAACTTGGATTTTGGCGTGAATGGTGCCAAGGTAATTTTTATTCTTTCTATTCTGGAACACTTTGATGGTGTCTCATGGTTCTGCTCGAATCATCTGCTCTTCCATTTTCAGTTATCTTTTTTTGTTCTCATTGAGTTTTTGGAGTAAAGATGAACACAAGGAAAACATTTTGTTTTTTGTCCTGAAAAATATTGGTACTGTTACCAGAGTCCCTTGGGCATTCAGTGCTTAGACTATCGTCAGCTTTCTGTGGAAATGAGCAGTACGTGCGTTTTTAACTTTACAGTTCAATTCAGGACAAGGGGAAGTGACTTGTGTCCCATCAGTTTGCACACTTCAATTTGGGAAAAGGGTGATTTTGGTGTTTATACTGTATCTGATCATTTGTGGATATATTGCCCATACCCACATCACGTATAGTAAGATTCTGTTAATGCGGCGACATAGGTTCTTTACTGTGCTGTATTATCAGGCTGTCGCCGCTTAAAGGGGTTGTCCACTTCATTTTGTTAAGTTGTTTTAGGATACTTATGGCCTTCTAAAAAAAAAAAAAAAGTATATGCTCCCCACTCCTCTCCTATCTGATCAAACATTGCTTCCATCCTCCCTCTCTGCCAGACTTCTGCTTACCTTGTGGCTCCAGCCAAAGGGGATGTTAGCATGGCAGCTGCAGTGACATGGCATTGCCAGATGTCTGAGTTTGGAAGTAAGCTCTTCTAACGGTGACGTCAGACAATGTAATGTGACTGGAGCAGCCAATCAGCGGATGCAGCGGTGACATCCCGTATAGCCAGAGTTAGGAAGTAAAGAGTGGGGACGGTGACGGCACTGGATGAGAGAGGAGAGGCGAGGGGTTTTTGGTTTGTTTTTTTAAGGCCCCCAAAAAAACTTTGATAAAATAAAGTGGACAAAACCTTTGATTCATGGGTTCACTAATCTAAATGTATTAGGCATGGACTACTGCTTAACCCCTTAACGACATTGGGCGTATGCATATGTCCAGGTGGTTTGGGGGTTAACGCACCTGGACGTATGCATAGTGAGCTCCCGCCGCGGGTGATTAATACTTCATTATCGCAACCTGTCATGGCTGCGATAATGAAGCGCAGGCAGGAGGAGTGAGTTCCTCCAGCCTGCTTCCCGGTGGCTGCTGAACTGCATTTCGGCAGCGATCTCCTACCTGATGGCCGCCGGAAGTGAAAGTCAATTCCCTGGTCATCTGTGACGTCATATGCCCACAAGGCATTGTGGGCATGATGACAGACAGTTGTCAATGGCGACCAGTACACATTGGTAATACTGAGTACTTGGCCTGCTTCTAAAACAGCAATCTGATGATTGCTGTTAGAAATCCCCTATGGTGAAAAGTAAAGAAAGTGTCAAAAGTAAAAAATAATATTTTTAAAAAAGTGAAAAAGTAAAACACAAAAAATAAAATAAAAACCGCCAAAAAGTAAAAAAAAAAAAAAAAAAAGTACCCATTTTTGGTATCGCCGCGGCGTGAACGACCTGCCTATAAATCTGTCATACTAATTTAACCCGTTACAGTGAACGCCGTAAAAAACAAAACAAAAATCACAGAATTAAGATTATTGTTCATCCCGCAGCACATAAAATGGAATAAAAAGCAATCAAAAACTCCTATAAACGCCAAAGTTGTAACAATTAAAACGTCAGTTCATCCCAAAACTAAAAGTCCATAATCAGCTCTGTTTACGGAAAAATAAAAAATGCTGGCTTCTCAAAGACAGCGATGCATAAATATTGTTTTACACACTAAAGACAGTTTTTGTTTTTTTTTGTGCTTCAACATAAAAAAAACTATGTAAACAGGATATCGCCGTAATCGTATCGACCCAAAGCGTAAAGCAACTTATCATTGATACAGCACGGTGTGCGCTGTTAAAATTAAAAAACACTAATAGGATGCAGTATTTTCATTCACCCTGCCTTTCAAGAAAATGGGATTAAAAGCGATCAAAAAGCCAGCCTTGTCCCCCAAAACAGATACAATAAAAACGTCAACTCATCCCGCAAAAAAAACAACACCTACACAGCTTTCCGTAACTCAAAAAAATTAAAAAGTCTGGCTCCGCAGACTATGGCGATGCAAAAAACGTGTTTTCCTGGTTTGAATAAAATGTATTTTATTGTATAAAAGCAGTAAAACATAAAGAAAAATATACAAATTGGGGTATCGCTGAATCGTATTGACCTTCTGGAGTAAAGCTATCATGTCATAGATGTCCCGTACAGTACTGCTAATAAAATAAAAAACACTACCAAGATTGCTGTATTTTGTTCAAAACATCTCAGAACAACATGCCCTCATATGCACCGTCTAATGTACAATAAAACATCAACTCATCCCGCAAAAAACAAGCCCGATACACAGCTCTGCACACAGCAAAATAAAAGTTAGGCTGTCAGAATAGGACAACATAAAACGCAATTTTTTATAGACATATCTCTATTGTGTAAAATAATAAAACATAAAAACTATATAAAAACTATATCATTGTAATTGACCGACCCCCATATGTAAAGTTATCCTGTCAATTTACACTGCATTTTACAGTAAAATTAAAGCCCAAAAAACAATGACCGAACTGCGCCCTCCCCCTCCCCCTCCCTATTTTCATGGCCCCATGCTAAAAAAAAACAAAAACTATGGAACACCTGTGCACCCAAAATGCACAAGTAAACCCCTAGATGAATCCCTGAGGTGTTGAATCCGAAAATGGGGCGACATCTGGAAGTATTCACCTGTTCTGCTACTTTGGGGGGCTTTTCAAAAGCCAAATAGCGCTCCCTCCCTTGTACCCCCTGTCAAGCGCCCAAACAGCAGTTTACACCCACATTGTAGGGTATTGCCGGGAACACGGAAAAATTGCTTAAAATTATGGGGTTCTTTTTTCCGGATTCCTGTAAATATAAAACATAAGCTAAATTGCAGATTATTGGGAACATTTTATTTTTTTTTTAATTTTCACAGTCTAATGCTAAAAAAAAATTTGTGAATCACGTGTGGGGTCTATATACTCACTGCACCCCTGGATATATTCCTTAAGGTGTGTAGTATTCCAACATGGGGTCTTTATTGGGGTGTTTAATAAAGTTTTTAGCAACCTTAGGGGTCCTCAACACCTGAAATAGTGGCCTAAATAAAATCGGATTGAAGTTGAACCCAAAGTCAGTAGGTGCGTCCATCCTATTCTGGGCTTATTGTTGAGCCAAATAATTCACTAGGGCCCTACATATGGATATCGTCTGAAACGGCAGACCTGGGGGAAATATTAAGTTGGCATTTACCTGGTCACATTTACCGTATTCCATGAATAATGGATAAATATCGTGAAAATCTTCAAAATAGTGACTTTTGAATTTCACCTCCACTTGCTTTAATTTCTGAGTAATTTACCATAAAGGTTTTACAAACTTCCTAAACACAGTTTGTAAAACTGTTAAGGGGTATTGTTTCTAAAGAAGGCGTAATTTAAGGGGTATCTAACATGCAGGCCCCTCAAGCCACGTCAAAACTGGACTAGACCCATAAAAAAAATATATTGCAAAATTTTCTTGTAAATGTGAGAAATTACTAAATATCTAAGCCCTCTAATGTCGTAAAAAAAAAAAAAAATTAAAAAAGCCAACCTATAGTAGCATATGGAGATGCAGTTATAAACTATTTTGTGTGTGCATAATTATATGTCCTTGGCACAGCAGAAATTTTGTACTTTCACAATGACAAATTTTTCCAAATTTTCAGAAATTTTGATATTTTAACACAAACAAGCCGGATTGTATGGGATCAAAGTTTCTATACTAACTTAAACACAATGTGTCACGAGAAGGACAGTCCTGAATCAGATGGATAGGTAAAAGTGTCAAAATGTTTATTCTCACATAAAGTAACACATGCCAGATTTCAAAAATAGGGCTGTGTCAGGGAAGGTCAAAAACCAGGCAGAGTCCTTAAGGGTTAAAGCATAATGTTTCACAAGAAGACATCCTCTGAATTACTGGATAGTTAAGTGTTCAAAAAGTTATATCTCACATAAAGTGACACATGTCAGATTTCCAAAATAGGCTGTGATCAGGGGAAGGCCAAACTGGCTGGTCTTAAGGGGTTAAAATACCAGCGCCTTGCATTGCACCAAAATAAGGTTACATATTAAATATGCAGATGTATGGACATTACACAAGTCGTAATGGGGCCGACTGCTCCCCACAATACACATGTATTCTCCTATTTTGGTGGAGACTGGAAAAAATAAAAAAAATTTTGGTGTTCTTCATAGTTAGAGGGGTATAATCTGCCGCTGCCAACACCTGGCAGCGACTATCTCCAGGGAGAACAAGAGGTTTGGACACTGAAGTTCAACATGGCCCAATCCTTATTCTATATCTGTCTAGAGAGTCTGGCGACGTCCAGTCGGCTGTCTTCTGTGTAGAGCACCTAAGGTTAAGCAGAAGCCTCGATCCACATGCACACGCTTATCCTTGGTTCTTGTTGTTATAGCATTCAAAGTGACTTTCCAAGAATGAATTGCTAAGATGTTTTTTGTTGGGGTTTTTTAGATGTTCGGTAGAGGTTGTCCTATGTGCCAATGTGTTTGCTGAAATGCACAGAAAATAGTGTTTATATACTTTACTGGTTCTTACCTTTTACAGAATTTCTAGGTCAGGAAAACCAAGCTTATCATTCATGCTTGAGGTTGTTCATAAACGCGTTTAGGTTTCTGAGAAGCTCCTGGTATTAGTGTTTTCAGAGCCTTAGATACCAGTGTTTTATGAATAATTACTTCCAGGTCAGTTAAGGGAAGGTCTTTCCTATATAGAAGAAGCCAGCTTCAGCCAAATATGGGGGTTTTCAGTGTCCAGAAATATTTCTACATTGAATATTCAAAAAAATTAAGAGTTGTTCACCTCATAGTAAAAGAAAACTTGTAATAACTCCCTGAGCCACCAGTAAAATACGTTAAATTCGCCTTCCGGCCGTTTCCAGCGGTGCGGTGCTCTGACTTCTGTGGACATGCCATACACTTTTCGAACGGGGAATCGCCACTGATTTGCTGCAGTGGTCCACATGCTCCTAAAGTAATGTAAGTCCAGTGGCATGTGACTGCTTAGGCCAATCGTGGCCGGCACGGTGACCTCCCCATTCAAAAGTGGGGGGGGGGAGGTGGATTGCCAAGCAAATTCGTAGGAAAGTCCACCATGGGACCAGAGGAAGGAAGTATATATATTTTTTTTTTTTAAAGGAGGTGGACTTCTCCTTTAATCTCATCCCCGGATGTAGTTGAGATCAATAAGCGCCATCCTTCATATGGTTTGCATATTCCACCTGTGCCCAGAGATAGTGACCTCGTGTTATGAATCTAGAAAATTCCAGCACTTGTGGATAAATGACAAGTTAGGCATTATTCTAAAGCTATCTTTGCAGATCATAATATTTAAGAAGTTATTACATTTGTATTTTACAAGTAATGCTGGAACATTGAAATATTATCCGTTCCAGTCTAAACATTGAAAAAGGTTAATGGTTTCTTACACCACTACATCTGTGTTTTTTATATGATTCTTTAAAGGATATGTTTCCTGCAGGTAACACAATTGCAAGCATGCCCGCTGGAGGACTGTTGCCGTGGCCGTCTCTGGCTGGATCAGGTGCCGCTGCCGCTCTGCTGCAAAATCAACAGGTATCTACAGAAAACACAAATACGTGGATTCAAGTTATCCACACCATAAATGGATCAATGGTTGGCCTGTTTCTTTTTCCAACAAGCTAGAGGTGTGTAAATTTTGATTCTCCAATTGAGATTGTGTGTTCATCCTATATTAAACATTTGTGAAAACTTTGCTGTCTCACACAAACGCCACATGCATTTACATGAATTTGGTGCGATAATGGTAAAAAAGAAATGGTAGGTTGCCGCACGTAATATCTGGCCGCTGCACTTTTCCATAGAAAGCTTTGGTAAAATAGTTGTAACATGATCTATAGTTAAACATTAGGATCTTGATACTGGTAATACGGGAGTCCCCTACTATAATAAAGTGTAGAAACCTTTCAGTACGAGCTTGTCTCCCATATAACATGTATTCGTGCTATACTAATAATTCCCAGTAATACTTGCTAGAGGATCGAGACAAATTCCTGAAAGCATCCACTAGAATGAAAAATAATTCTGCCAAACCTGGTCATAAGCGTCAGACTGCATCCACACGGCAAGGACATAACATTGATCGTATTCTAAATTGGTAATTACAATCATAATTTTACACTCTTTTTTAGTTTTTTGACCTGATGCGGGGTTTTTTTTTTTTTTTCCTCCTGCAGCAGGATTTGGAAATGAACATTGGAATAGTACATTTTCTGCTGTAGAATCCGGTGGAAGAATGTACATGTTCTATGTTTTTTTTGCAAAGGCTGTTGGTTTCTTAAATCCAATTCCAAAAATTTGAGGCCGTGTAGACTAAAGCTTGGATTTTCTATTTACGTTTCGATAGAGATGGTTTAGGCCAGGTCCCGGGCACGGGTTTCGCCGGTTTTTTCAGCCGGTTTGCGGTGTTTTCAGACCGCCTTGACAAAACCGGCCGAAAATGAGCACAATTGTGCTCCTATGGAAAACCCGTGCAGCAGTCCCCACTGCACGGTTTTCCCGCCCGCGGTTTTGTGTCCGCGGCAAAACATTGAACATGCCACTAACATTCCGTCCGTTTCCGGACGGGAAGATGTCTGCTCAATGGGAGGCGGGAAGGGCTCTTCCTCCCGCTCATCGCGGAGAAAAGCGATCCCCTCCGCGGCCAGGGGACGGGCGCAAAACAGGACAAATACCGGCCGGCAATTGTCCTGTGCCGTGTGAAACGCGCCCTTTACAGTCAGATTTCAACCAGTTTCAAAATCCATGTCAAAATCCCGACTGTAAAATCATCCGTGTGTAAGGGCTCTTGATAATGATTTGACTGGCTGATTTTATGAGAAAAGCCTAACCACAGGGAAAGATGGAGTGCAAACAAGTCTAGACACTGCAAAAGGTTGCCTCCCGAAACCATTTGTGGTTTTGTAGTAAAAAAAAAAAAAAAAAGTCCCAATACTCCTCCCTTGCAAAATAGTTATATACAACTTATACCAGATTTTAGTTTTGGTTTTTCTTTTAAAAAAAAAAAAAAAAAAAAGCTTTAAGGAGTAGCTTTTTGCTATCCTTGCCTTTTTTGATTGCTATCAATGTTTGGCATCGAAGAGCTAAACGGCCAGGAATAAGTTAATCTCTGATCCCAGCGGTATTAACATCTGTTAACGCAGCCACCCACCCATGTCTCTGGTGTGGCTTCGCTCATAAAGCTGTGCCCTATTGCTTTACACCCTCTGAACCAGGTAAAAAATAACTTGAAGGGAAGAGGCGTGGACCGCACATCCCATCACATTATATTTGATCTATTGCTTCTCAGCAAAAATGTACAAAAATGAACGGAGGTTTCTTAGATACTTTTGATCAAATGGGTATAAGCCCACTTGCCACGTTCACGGCAAACCGTCTTTAAAGTGGGTCCCTAACACTAATGTAGTTAGCACTGCACGGCGAACACCGCCTGCAGCAACAGCCACATCAGTGAGGGGCACTAACCCAGTGGTCCAACACCTCGCTACCAACCTAGACTTCCCACGGCTCTGGGCGCACCACCACACGGGCTTAGCTCACAGCAACAATGGCTGCCACCCAGCACCTCCACCAAAAAAGGAAAGGTTCACTACTGATTTACTGCTCCTTGGCAAGCAGTACCGAAAGTAAAATGGCATTAACCCACAGGCTATGTTCACACGGAGTAGATTACGGGGCGTGCAGTACGTCATGCAATTACCCGGAGATTTGGGAGTCGTGTTTGATACGCGCGTAATCGCCGCAAATATTTGACATTGCAGTTTCTGTATCTCCCCGCGCGTCATATTGTATGCCCGGGGAGAGTGAGGCATAGATCCATAGTATTCTCTGAGAACTGTGGATTACCATAATGACTGGACCATTTTCCCTTGTATTGAAGCGCAGTACCGGTGACATGCACATACCTTATACCGACAACCTCTAATTTAAAACACTGGGCCACCGAGTTTACATGTCACATCCGCGCTTCACTCTTTGAGCCATCACAACCCGTATATTGCCTCCTTAGAACACTCTAGTTAAATCAGTTATGGCTATGTTTTCCGCAGTCCAGTTTGGGTACTGTCGGTTTACATAGCTTTTATTGGACGTTGCTGTAGTTAATACAGTTTTTTTGTAGGTAATACAGTTTTCTGTATCATTACTTATGAATTGTTGACCACCTCATTTGCATTGTGTACCTCAGTGGTAGTGACTAGCTTATGATATTTACTGTTGGTGGATAGCAGTATAGTTTGCTGTAACATCTGGTCAGTCCTAGCAATATGATGAGACTCAAGGCCATTCTTGATGCATGCGAGTGCCTAATATGCTAATGTATTCACTGTTTTTCAGCTGAAGAGAAGAAAGAAGAAAAGAAGGAAGAGTCTGAGGAATCTGATGAGGACATGGGATTCGGCCTCTTTGACTAGAACCTGCAGCACATAAAATAAAATATCTTTATTTAGCCTTGGTGGTTTTCTTGAAATTTGTTTTGACATGTCTAAGGAAAGGGATATACAGTGTACCTAACTGAAATAAGCAGTCCTGTGCTGAGAAGTACCATATCATGCACTCATGTAGTACAAAATATACATGTTGTCTGACATTATTCTTAACTTTGGCCCAATAAGTTGCGGTTTCAAGATAGCTGTTCTCTAGGAGTAGTCGCAAATAGTTATTTTTTTTCTTTTTTGCAAGACTGCGGTTTCTGATGCCGTCTTTTGAGCTGTTGCCTGAGTGGATTCCTAAGGAATGAGATATATAAAAGAAGGACTTAAACTTCTCCTTTCTGCTGGATTAACTGCTGCTTTTGCAATTCTGAAGCAATTTTTTACCTTCAATCAGTGGCATTTTTATGAAAAAAAACCCCAAAACAAATACCTTTGTACTCTACATTTTGGTAATTGCACCCTTACTTCTGTAAGTATCTGGGATGAAACTAGCAATTCGCTGTTCCCTTGAGTAATGAGACATGAGATGCTTATACAAATCTGGTGTCCCTGAGTTGCTTAGTCATATAACTGACTTAGTGGAGTGCTTTGCAAGTCTTTTTTTGCAGCAGCAGATCATTCGTTCGATTGTTTGAGCTTCAATAGGATATGTTATATATTAGCTGATCTCCAGTGCATACTAGCTCCTTGTAGGGTTATACACTGTCACATTATATTATGACCACCAGCTAACCGCCATGTGCAGCACAGACAGCAGCTCAATGGGCTGGAAGTGATTTATAATAAGGTCCTGGTAGATTGTCACAGGTATCATTCTGAAAGCATCCTTCAGCTACTGGAGGGTGTGAGGCAGAGGATCCCTAGAATGATCATGTCGATCAAATTGGTCAAACAGACGTTTAGTTGGGTTCAGGTCTGGAGAATTAGATGAACACAGTAGTACTTGGCAGCCTTCTTCCAACCACTGTTGGATTTCTATGGTATGTTGCATTGTTTTGCTGTAAAATAACACCCGCCGCAGGGAAGAGAATCGCTGTGTATGTGATCTGCAAAGATGGAGTCATACTCAAATCGGTTGAGTGTTCCTTTCTCATAAATGAGTGGGCCCAGGGAGTGCCACAGAACCTTTCCATAGACAATAATGCTGACACCACCAGTTTGTGTCTTGTAGGGTTTATGTTCTCTGATGTTTCTTGCCTGACACCACAATGTCCATCCCTTCAATTAAAACCGAAAAAGTCTTTCATTGGACAAGGCAACCTTTACCAATCAGTGACGCTCCAAGTCTGATACGGCCATGAAAATTTAAGCCTTTTCTATTAATGTAACCTGGTTAGTACAGGTGCAGAGATCATCTGTCTGCTTCAGAGCCCTATATTCAGTACGATTCACTGAACTGTTATGTTAAACATGTTTGGTAGCCCCCTGGGTCATTTTAGCAATGAGATTCTCTGCTGTAGGATACTGGCATTATTGTTTTATTCCTTTGTATAGCGCCATCATATTCCACAGCGCTACCAAGATCGTCATCATTCACGTTGGGGCTCAATCTAAATTCCAGATTAACCTACCTGTACGTCTTTTGGAGTGTAGAGGAAATCAATGCAAACAGGAGGAGAACATATAGTGATCTCTCAGCGTACAATATTAATTGGTTCCAGGATGACCATTGTATGTTGAAGCAGAACTCTAGAAAACTAGTAATTGGTTCTGAGGCCCCCAAAAGGGTAACCCCAATAAAATTTGAAAAAATGAAAAAAAAAGGGATAAACAGATAAGTAATGCAGATAAAGCAAGTCCTTATTAAAAACCGGGGAAAGAGTGTGGGTTAAATAAAAAAAGGTTTTTTTTTTTGGGGGGGGGAGGTACATACACCATGTACCAGAAATTCGGGCTCTTCCCCTGGTCCCCAAAAGGGGCCTCAAACGGGTTTAAAATGTAAATTTTAGTTTAGACCCCCCAATCACTGCATGAAAATAAAATTTTTGTGTCGGGGACATTTTTTTATGTTAAAAAATAAAACCCAATTGTATCTTGGGGACCCCCTGAATAAATTGAAACACTTTTTATTGACCATTCACCTCACATAAATGGCACGGGGTTTCCCCCAAAAGGTTTTCCTTTCCGCTTACCCCAAGTAGACCCCTTTTGTTCACTCGCCAAAACATTTTCCCACACAGCGGGCATCCCCAAACAGTTCAAAAAACTCTGTAGTTCCAGAAAATACCACCGCCCTTTGGGCCCTTTAAAAAAACCAGTAACCCTTTATTTTCTGCCCCTCTGAAAATTTGCCCCCTTTTTCCCCCATAACGGAAAAAGGAAAAAAAGTGGCAACAAGTATTTTGATTTTAAAATTCCTTTTAAATCCAGTGAGTTAAAACGATACCGGTCCCTTTTTTTTCACAGGAGAAGGGGGTCAATTGCTTTTTTTCCCAGCAAAATATCAGTTTTGCGGGTTAGGGGGGATTTAAATTTTTTTTTTGAAAATTAGATTCTTAGCTGGGGCTCACCCCCCTTTTTCAAGATACCCCTTTTCCCACTTGATTGCCCGTCTGTACTTCCTGTTTTGCTCGGTTTTCAAATTTTTTTTTTCCCACACCTCAGGATTTCCCAATTTACACATAAATAATGGGAAACCAAAAAATTTTCCCGAAACCGACCCCGCTCAGGTACAAAAAAACTTTCTTTTTTGAGAAAAAGGTTTAAACAAAAGGGTAAAAACATACCGCAGCGTGATGTAACGCTTTTTGGGGGTTTTTAGACAATTTTACCCCTTTTTTCACAGCATAAAAAAATGGGTGGGGGAATAACACAATATTAAACTGTTTGTGGGTGGGGACGTACCCTTCACCTTCCGATAGTCACACCCCCTTAGTTACTAAATTTTAACCCTTCACACTTTTTAAAATCACTCTTTAAAAAACAATGGTTTATGTGATATGTAGTCCCCTCCCCGGGGAAAAAGGGCCTTTTTAAATAAATATACAAAAAGGGCCCATTACGGAAATTAAGGCCATTAGGTGCTCTGGGCATTAGTCCCAAAAAACCAAAAGCTTCGCGGAGCCGCACCATATGCTTCCCCAAAATTTCCCCTCTTTTTGGGTTTCTAACTTTCTCAATTTACATAAAAACTGAAAGAGTTTAAAATTTCCTGCGTGTTCTCCACAAAATGTTTTTGTGGCACCTGATTGATGGGTTGCTTTTTTTTTAAAAGCCTGCAAGATGTTCATATATGCAGTTTTTAAATTTTTTTATGCTGCTTCCCAAAAAAGACTTGCGGCAATTTTGTGCAGGTATTAAAATTAAAAACCCCATGGTGGCTATTGCAATTTGTTAAAAAATTTTTTTTAATTTTTAACTTTTTTTTTTTTTATCAACTTTTTTATTTTAAAAATAAAACCCCTTTTTTTTGTACTGAATTTCACTGCATCTATTGCCCCCAGCAAGGGTTAAAAAACCTTTCTGTAAAAACCAATTTTTTTAAAACCCGTTTTTCCCTTTTTTAAAAATTTTCTTTTAAAAATTTTTGGTTGCCTATTTTAATTCCTTTTGGGGAAAACACTTCTTTGCCTTAATCAATGATTTAGCCATGGTTTCATCCTGTCTCAATATATTTATGTTTTTTGTAAAAAAAACTTTTTGATTTGCCAAAATTCAGAACTGTATGGAGTAGAAAATGTAATGCTATTTCCCACTTCTTTTTTATATTTACATTTTGGGGCCAACAAATGATCACGGATTTTACCTCTTGCTTTTATTTCTGCTTGTTTTATCATTTTATATGTGTATCCTCTTTTTATCAACCTTTCTGTAATTCTTTCCACTTCTTTATCAAAGTCTTCCTGTTCTGAACATGCTCTTTTCACTCTAATGAATTCACCTAATGGTATAGCCTTGTTTGGTTGTATGGAGTGATAGTATAGCTTAAATAGAATTCCCACTTATTGGCTTACGGTATAATCTTGTGTGTCTTTCCTTTGTATGTACCTTGAATTCCCCAAACCCAAAAAGGGCACCTGTGTTCTTTACATGACTGTATGTAAAATTTAAAAAATTCCCATCTTTTTTGTTTACAAAAGTAATGAATCTAGTTGGACGCCACATCCCCCCCCCCCCCAGAGATAAAAAGATCATTATGTACACCATACCAGCCCACCCTCACTAAAGGATTATGTATGTTGAAAATAAAAGGGGTTTTCCCCCATGCAAAAACGGTTTGTTGCCCCAGTCCTCAAGGCCCCAACAGGTGTTTTTGTAGCTTTCCTTAGCATTGCACTGGTGATTTACTTATTGTTCGTGCATTCTGTGGGCGATCCTGAAAACATGACCTTGAGGACTGGAATGGGGGAACACTGTCCTACATGCTGAGTTTACTTTGGTCGTGGCCGATTAAACCCTTTTTATGCGACCATCAACGGGGGCAGCAGAGGGGGGGTTTCTCTGTCTGCACCCCGCAATGCGATCATGATAGCTTCCCTGCCAACCTGAGGCCTAAAAAAAGGCTATTTGAGGTGATCACGACGGATTGATGATTGACCGTTACTATTTAGTGCGTACAAGCATGTACCCCTGTATTAGAACAGTGTCTACAAATTTTTAGTGCGTGTTGTGAGCGAAAATGAAATGTTACCAAAAAAAAACATGTACATCTTTTCCTCATTAAAAATGGAATTATAAAAAAAAAAGTACACATATTTGATATCCCAATGCATAATGACCTAGTTATAAAACTGTTACATAGTTTGTAAGGGGTGATTAAAAAAAAAAGATGTCCATTTCCCGTTCAGACTCCTTGCTGTCAAACAACCCCCTGGCACCTCACGATCCCATGTGCAATGGACTGCAGCCCTATTTCTTAATCATTTACATACCGCAGTTGTGTTAAATGCAGCATCTAAACGGCTCCCCAATCCAGTCCTCAAGGCCCCCCAAAAGGTCTGTTTTCAGGATAGCCCCAGAAAGCCTGAGAAAAATTAAAATCCCTGTGCAATACTAAGGCAAGACAAAAAACATGACCTGTCGGTGGGCCTTGAGGACTGGAGTTGTGGACCTCTGATCTAAAGGGCTGAATAGCCCGAAAACCCGTAATTCTCTGATCTGGCTGCTACAGCAGTCCCTTTTACTTTGATTGACGTGGCACCTGCTCCAAATGGGTGGGCTCAATGAATGGGCCTGCTCCATGCTCCCCTTGTGCTGCCCAAAAGGGGCGGTAATCCTGGTGCATAAAGGGTTAAAGAGTCTATTTACTGAGGCGATAAGTAAAGTTTTCCTAAGGGAGGATAAAAGTTCTAGTCACCCTAATTTATTGCAAATTTGCCGTAAATTTTTTATTTTTGGGGTATGCTCACCCGGGGGTTTTTAAGCAGCCCGGAAATCCACCT